>QJPP01005814.1:0-74374 GCA_003996215.1 Jaltomata sinuosa
GTGGGGTTTTAGGATTTCAAACGTGGCCCGGAACGGGAAATAGGGATTTTTCGGTTTTTTCGTGTGTTATAGTCCATGGATTTTGTGTGATATGTGCTTCCGGCGGAATTTTGGCCGAAATCTTTCTTGGGCGTCCGCGAGGACCTATTTAATGGCGCTTGTTGGTTCGGAGGGGCAAACGTGGGGTTTTAGGATTTCAAACGTGGCCCGGAACGGGAAATAGGGATTTTTTTCGATTTTTTCGTGCTGTTATAGTCCATGGATTTTGTGTGATATGTGCGTCCGCGTTATTTTGGCCGAATTTCTTTTCTTCGTGGGCGTCCGCGAGGACCTAATTAATGGCGCTTGTTGGTTCGGGGTGCAAACCGTGGTGTTTGAGGGAGTTTCGAGAGGTGGCGCGAGGACGGGAATAGGGATTTTCGTGTGTTATAGTCCATGGATTTTGTGTGATATGTGCTTCCGGCGGTATTTTGGCCGAAATTTTTTGTGGGCGTCCGCGAGGACCTATTTAATGGCGCGCGTTGGTTCGGAGGGGCAAACGTGGGGTTTTAGGATTTCAAACGTGGCCCGGAACGGGAAATAGGGATTTTTCGGTTTTTTCGTGTGTTATAGTCCATGGATTTTGGATGATATGTGCTTCCGGCGGAATTTTGGCCGAAATTTTTCGTGGGCGTCCGCGAGGACCTATTTAATGGCGCTTGTTGGTTCGGAGGGGCAAACGTGGGGTTTTAGGATTTCAAACGTGGCCCGGAATGGGAAATAGGGATTTTTCAATTTTTTCGTGTGTTATTGTCCATGGATTTTGTGTGATATGTGCGTCCGGCGGTATTTTGGCCAAAATTTTTTGTGGGTGTCAGCGAAGACCTATTTAATGGCGCGCGTTGGTTTAAAGGGGCAAATAATTATTTTTTCGAGTACAAACGAGGACTGAAAGAGGAAATGGAGATTTTTCTATTTTTTGGTATGCTATAGTCCATGTATTTTGTGTGATATGTGCGCCCGATGGTTTTTTTGCTGAAATTTTTTATGGGCGTCCATGACGACCTATTTAACGGCGCGCATAGGTTTGGAGAGGGAAACGCATGTTTTTTCGAGTACAAATGAGTCCTGAAAGAGGAAATGGGGATTTGTTCATTTTTTAATGTGCTATAGTCCATGAATTTTGTGTGATATGTGCGCTCGGTGGATTTTTTGCCGAAATTTTTTGTAGGCGTCCGTTACAACATATTTATTGGCGCGCAATTGTTTGGAGGGGAAAACGTAGGTTTTTTCGAGTAAAAATGAGGCCCGAAAGAAGAAATGGGGATTTTTTTATTTTTTTCATGTGCTATATATAGTTCATGAATTTTGTGTGATATGTGCGCCCAGTGGTATTTTTGCTAAAAAAAATTGTGGGCATCTGTGACGACCTATTTAATGGTCCATGTTAGTTCGAAGGGGCAAACGTAGATTTTTTCGGGTAGAAACGAGGCCCGAAAGAGGAAATGGAGATTTTTCTATTTTTTTTCGTGTGCTATAGTCCATGGAATATGTGTGATAAGTGCGCCATGTGGTTTTTTTGCCAATTTTTTTTATGGGCGTTTGTAATGACCTTTTAATGGCGCGCATTGGTTCGGAGGGGCAAACATAGGTCTTTTGGAGTACAAACGAGGCCCGAAAGAGAAAATGGGGATTTTTTAATATTTTCGTGTGCTATAGTCCATGGATTTTGTGTGATATGTGCGCCTGGTGTTTTTTTGCCAAAAGTTTTTGTGGGCGTCCGTGACGACTTATTTGATGGTGCGCGTTGGTTCGGAGGGGCTAATGAAGGTTTTTTTAGTACAAATGAGGCTCCAAAGAGAAGATAGGGTTTTTTTTTCATTTTTTCGTGTGCTATAGTCCATGGATTTTGTGTGATATATGCGCCCGGTGGTTTTTTTGCCAAAATTTTTTGTGGGCATCTGTAACGACCTATTTGATGGCGCGCGTTGATTCAGAGGGGCAAACATAGGTTTTTTTGAATACGAATGAGGCCCGGAAGCAAAAATGGGATTGTTTCCATTTTTTCATATGCTATAGTCCATGAATTTTGTGTGATATGTGCAACTGGTGGATTTTTTACTGAAATATTTTATGGGCGTCCGTGACAACATATTTATTGGTGCGCATTGGTTCAAAGGGGCAAACGTTGGTTTATTAGAGTACAAACGAGGCCCGAAAGAGGAAATGCAAATTTTTTTCATTTTTTCGTGTGTTATAGTCCATGGATTTTGTGTGATATGTGCACCTGGTGATTCTTTTGCCGAAATTTTTTATGAGCGTCTGTGACGACCTATTGAATGGCGTGTGTTGGTTTGGAGGGGGAAATGTAGGTTTTTTTTAGTACAAACGAACCCCGAAAGAGCAAATAGAGATTTTTCTATTTTTTCGTATGCTATAGTCCATGGATTTTATGTGTTATGTGCACCCGGTGGTATTTTTGCTGAAATTTATTGTGGCATCCGTGACGACCTATTTAATGACGCGCGTTGATTCGGAGGAACAAATGTAGGTTTTTTTTAATACAATCGAGGCCCGGAAGAGAAAATTAGGATTTTTCTATTTTTTCGTGTTCTATAATCCATGGATTTTTTGTGATATTGGCACTCGGTAATTTTCTTGCCGAAATTTTTTATGGGCATTCATTACAACCTATTTGATGACGCGTTAGTTCGGAGGGGCAAACATAGGTTTTTTCGAGTACAAACGATGCCCGAAAGAGGAAATAAGAATTTTTTTCATTTTTTCGTTTGCTATAGTCTATGGATTTTGTGTGATATGTGCGCCCGGTGGTTTTTTTGTCAAAATTTTTGTGGACGTCTGTGATGACCTATTTAATAGCGCGCGTTGGTTTGAAGGGGAAAACGTAGGTTTTTTCGAGTAAAAACGAGGCCAGAAAGAGGAAATGGGATTTTTCTATTTTTTTGTGTGCTATAGTAGATTGATTTTGTGTGATATGTGCGCCCATTGGTTTTTTTACCGAAATATTTTGTGGGCATCCGTGACGACCTATTTAATAACGCGCATTGGTTTGGAGGGTCAAATGTAAGTTTTTTCGAGTACAAACGAGGCCCAGAAGAGGAAATAAGGATTTTTTCATTTTTCGTGTGCTATAGTCATTGAATTTTGTGTGATATGTGCGCCCGGTGTTTTTTTGCAGAAATATTTTGTGAGCCTCTGTGACGACCTATTTAATGGTGCGCATTGGTTCGGAGGGGCAAACATAGGTTTTTTTTAGTACAAACGAGGCCCCGAAAAGGAAATGGGGATTTTTTTGTTTTTTCGTGTGTTATAGTCAATGGATTTTGTCTGATATGTGCACCCGGTGGTTTTTTTGTCGAAATTTATATGGGCATCTGTGACGACCTATTTAATAGCGCGCATTGGTTTGAAGGGACAAACGTTATTTTTTTCGAGTACAAACGAGGCCCGAAAGAGGAAATTGAGATTTTTCTATTTTTTCTTGTGCTATAGTCCATGGATTTTGTGTGATATGTACGCCCGATGGTTTTTTTGTCAAAATTTTTTATGGGCGTCCATGACGCCCTATTTAATGGCGTGCGTTGGTTCGAAGGGGGAAATGTAGGTTTTTTCGAGTACAAACGAGGGCCAAAAGAGGATATGGAGATTTTTCTATTTTTTTGTGTGCTATAGTCCATATATTTTGTGGGATATGTGCGCCCGGTGGTTTTTTTGCTGAAATATTTTATGGGCGTCCGTGACGACCTATTAAATGGCGCGCGTTGGTTCAGAGTGGCAAATGTAAGTTTTTTCGAGTACAAATGAGGCACGGAAGAGAAAATAGGGATTTTTTTTCGTTTTTTCATGTGCTATAGTCCATGAATTTTGTGTGATATGTACGCCCGGTGGTTTTTTTACCGAATTTTTTTGTGCGCATCTGTGACGACCTATTTAATGGCGCACGTTGGTTCAGAGGGGGAAACATAGATTTTTCGAGTACAAACGAGGCCTGGAAGAGGAAATGAGGATTTTTTTTGTTTTTCGTGTGCTATAGTCCATGGATTTTGTGTGATATGTGCGTCCGGTAGTTTTTTTGCCAAAAATTTTTGTGGGCGTCCGTGAAGACCTATTTAATGGCGTGCGTTGATTTCAAGAGGAAAATGTAGGTTTTTTCGAGTACAAACGATGGCCGGAAGAGGATATTGAGATTTTTCTATTTTTTTGTGTGTTATATAGTCAATGGATTTTGTGTGATATGTGCACCAGGTGGTTTTGTTGCAGAAATTTTTTATGGGCGTTCGTGACGACCTATTTAATGGAGAGCGTTGGTTCGGAGGGGCAAACGTAGGTTTCTTCGAGTACAAATGAGGCCCGGAAGAGGAAAAGGGATTTTCCTATTTTTTCGTGTGTAATAGTCCATGAATTTTGTGCGATATGTGCGCCCGATGGTTTTTTTACCAAAATTTTTTGTCGACGTCCGTGACGACCTATTTAATGGCGTTCATTGGTTCAGAGCAGCAAACGTAGCTTTTTTCGAGTACAAACGAGGCCTGGAAGAGGAAATAGGGAATTTTCCATTTTTTCATGTGTTATTGATGTGCCACCATTCTACGGCATATTTGACTCCTTTAACTAAGAATAATCGTGAGTTTTCAAGCAACCGTTGTCGTTTTTGATGTTTTATGTTATATTTGCAGGAAATGGAGACAAAGATAGAAAAGGAAGGAAATATGATCAAAGAGCTCCACTGGATAGGAGTGGTGGCTGGCATGACTGGCCACCACACACTTGGTGGGCCGTCACCCAGGCCACCAAGTCTGGCAGCAACACTGGATAAGAGTGGTGGCTGGCATGACTGGCCACCACACACTTGGTGGGCCGTCAGCCAAGCCACCAAGTCTGGAAGCAACACTGGATAGGAGTGGTGGCCGGCATGACTGGCCACCACACACTTGGTGGGCCATCACTCAGGCCACCAAGATGAAGTAAAAGCAGCATACTCACTGGATAGTGGCGACGGATGGCTTGACGGCTCGTCACAGACCTGACGGACCGTCAGGAAAGCCGTCAAGCTTTGACAGTCAAAGTTCAGCCACTGCCTAAGAGTGAAAGTTCATCTGACGGCCAGTCACATGCTCGACGGCCCGTCAGGTGAAGCCGTCAAAGTCAAAAGTGGGATTCCGATTCTATTTTTTGGACTTTATTTCCTGGACTGCTATAAATACCCAGTGTTAGGGTTATTTTATCACGCATTACCCGATACTTTTTCTCACGTTTTGGACGAGTTTGGGAGGAGAAAACACGACACAATTACGTTTTCTTCTTTTTCTTCGATTGTTCTTGGGATTTTGGCTTATTGTTCTTAGAAAGCTTGAAGCTTGTGTTCATCTATTTTGTAAGAACCTTTTCTTATTATTACGAATACTATTACTTCATTCTTTCGTTTTGCAAGCATGAGTGGCTAATTTCCCACAACTAGGGTTGTGGGAGCCATGGCAAAAGTAACAATATAGATTCCGGGTAGCGTAGGGTTCAATTTATATGTTGTCACGTTGTTAATCATTCGTTATTTACGTTTTCTAATGGTTGCAAACATTAGAACATACCTAGGTTTGATTTGCTTGAACAAAGAGATTAAAACCGAGAAATTTGATTAACTACGAGGATTCGAGACTACCAATTCTCGTCTTATGGTTAATGCTGTAACTAGATTAATCTACTTGATGTTTAGGATTGAAATAAGAAATTTCACCTCTTCAAGTTCGAGAGAATTGAAAAGGAAATTCGTCTATTTGGTTGAGAAACGTTTAGATGATACCATTAATTCAATCACATCGTGATATACATATAGAAAGAACCCGGTTAAGCCTTGAGTCAAAATTGTTATGATGCCATGGTGAACACTTCCCTAGTTCATTCTCATATTGATTATTACTCGTTGAAACTCGTAAATTATTATTTGCATTGTTCAAATATTGATCACACAACCCCCCTCCCCCCCCCCCATTTACCGAAAACTATTGATTACTAGTCAACTAAGTCACTAACGACTTAATTTGCACCTTATTCCTTGTGGGATTGACCCCAACCTTAGTTGGGTTCTATATTTGACAGCGACCGCTTATGCTTCTTAACTGAGGTGTAATTTGGGCGTATCAGTTATAAGTCATGAATTTTGTGTGATATGTGCACCTGATGATTTTTTTACCAAAATTTTTTGTGGGCATCTGTAGAGACCTATTTAATGGCGTGCGTTGGTTCGGAGGGGCAAAAGTATGTTTTTTCGAGTAGAAACAAGGCCCGGAAGAGAAAAGGAGGATCTTTCCATTTTTTTCGTGTGTTATAATCCATAAATTTTGTGTGATATGTGCATCTGGTGATTTGTTTGTCGATGTTTTTTATGGGAGTCCGTGATGACCTATTTAATGGCGCGCGTTGGTTCAGAGGGGGAAACGTAGGTTTCTTCGAGTACAAACGAGGCTCGGAAGAGGAAATGAGAATTTTTCTATTTTTTCGTGTGCTATAATCTATTGATTTTGTGTGATATGTGTGCTCGGTAGTTTTTTTGTCAATATTATTTTGTGGGCGTCCGTGACGACCTATTTATTGGCGCGCGTTGGCTCGGAGGGGCAAATATAAATTTTTTCGAGTACAAGCGAGGCCTGAAAGAGGAAATGGGGATTTTTCTATTTTTTCGTGTGCTATAGTCCATAAATTTTGTGTGATATGTGTGCCCGGTGGTTTTTTTGCCAAAATTTTTTGTGGGCGTCCATGACGATCTATTTTATGGCGCGCGTTGGTTCAAAAGGGGAAACATAGGTTTTTTCGAGTACAAATGAGGCCCGAAAGAGGAAATGAGGATTTTTCTATTTTTTTCGTGTGCTATAGTTCATGGATTTTGTATGATATGTGCGCCCGGTCGTTTTTTTGACAAAAATTTTTTTGGGCATCCGTGACGACGTATTTAATGGAGCGCATTGCTTCGCAGGGGCAAACGTAAGATTTTTCGAGTACAAACTAGGCCCGGAAGAGGAAATGAGAGAATTTTTTCCATTTTCTCGTTTGCTATAGTTCATGAATTTTGTGTGATATGTGCACCCAGTGATTTTTTTGACGAAATCTTTTGTGGGCATCCATGACGACCTATTTAGTGGCACGCATTAGTTCGGAGGGACAAATGTAGGTTTTTTCGAGCACAAACGTGGCCCGAAAGAGGAAATGGAGATTTTTTTATTTTTTTTCGTGTGCTATATCGCACATGAATTTTGTTTGATATGTGCTCCCGGTGATTTTTTGACAAAAAATTTTGTGGGCGTTCATGACGACCTATTTAATGGTGCGCGTTGGTTCGGAGGGGCAAACGTAGGTTTTTTCGATTAAAAACGAGGCCTGAAAGAGGAAATAGGGATTTTTCTATTTTTTAGTGTGCTATAGTCCATAGATTTTGTGTAATATCTGCGTCCGGTGGTTTTTTTGCCGAATTTTTTTATGGGCATCCGTGACGACCTATTTAATGGCGTGTGTTAGTTCGGAGGGACAAATGTAGGTTTTTTTGAGTATAAACGAGGCCCGAAAGAGAAAATAGGAATTTTTCTATTTTTTGTGTGCTATAGTCCATGGATTTTGTGTGATGTGTGCACCCGGTGTTTTTTTGCCAAATTTTTTTGTCGTCGTTCGTGACGACCTATTTAATGGCGCGCGTTGATTCGGAGGAAAAAATGTAGGTTTTTTAGAGTACAAACGAGGCCGGAAGAGGAAATCAGGATTTATTTTATTTTTTTGTGTGCTATTTCCACGAATTTTATGCGATATGTGTGCCCTGTGATTTTTTTGCCGAAACTTTTTGTGGGCGTCCGTGATGACCTATTTAATGGCACGCGTTTGTTCGGATGGGGAAACGTAGGTTTTTTCGAGTACAAACGAGGCCCAGAAGAGGAAATGGGGATTTCTCCATTTTTTCATATGCTATTAGTCCGTAGATTTTGTGTGATATGTGCTCCTGGTGATTTTTTTGCCAAATTTTTTGTGGGCGTCCATGACGACCTATTTAATGGCGCGCGTTAGTTCGAAGGGACAAACGTAGATTTTTTCGAGCACAAACGAGGCCCGAAAGAGGAAATAGAGGTTTTTTCATTTTTCCGTGTGCTATAGCACATGGATTTTGTTTGATATATGCGCCCGGTGATTTTTTGATGAAATCTTTTGTAGGCGTTCGTGAAGACCTATTTAATAGCGCGCATTGGTTTGGAGGGGGAAACATAGGTTTTTTCGAGTACAAACGAGGCCCAGAAGATGAAATGTGGATTTTTTTCATTTTTTCGTGTGCTATAGCCCATGGATTTTGTGTGATATGTGCGGCCGGTGATTTTTTTTTCCAAATTTTTTTGTGGGCGTCCATGACGACCTATTTAATGGCGCGCTTTATTTCGGTGGGGCAAACTTAGATTTTTTTGAGTACAAACAAGGCCCGAAAGAGGAAATGGGGATTTTTCTATATTTTTCGTGTGCTATAGTCCGTGAATTTTGTGTGATATGTGCGTCCGGTGGTTTTTTTGGGTCCATTAAAATTCCTAAATGAGCGACGTAAGCTCATGAAAAGTATTCACTATCATTTACTAGGTCCTTACGAATGTACCCATGAGATTTGAGGTCAAATAGTCCTGGCCGTACATATTAAAAAAAAACATGGACTAATACTCACGAGATGCCTCCAAAATCCTAAATTCTTGTTTCGAGGCCATACAATTCTAAATGAGCGATGTATGTCTACTGAAAGCATTCACTATTATTTATTAGGGCTTTATGGATGTACCCATGAGATTTGAGGTCAAACAGTCCCGGTCGCACATATAAAAAAATCATGGACGAATACCCACAAGATGCCTCCAAAATCCTAAATTCCTGTTTTCAGGTCATAAAAATTCTAAATGAGCGACTTAAGCCCATGAAAAGCATTCACTATTATTTATTAGGGCTTTATGGATGTACCCTTGAGATTTGAGGTTAAACAACCCCTACCACACATATTCCAAAAAATCATAGACTAATACCCACGAGATGCCTCCAAAATCCTAAATTCCTATTTCGAGGCCATAAAAATCCTTAATGAGCGACGTGAGCCCATGAAACGCATTCACTATCATTTACTAGGTCCTTACAGATGTACCCATGAGATGCTTCCAAAATCCTAAATTCCTATTTCAGGGCCATTAAAATCCTTAATGAGCGACATAAGCCCATAAAAAATATTCACTATAATATACTAGGTCTTTACGGATGTACCCATGAGATTTAAGGTCAAACAGTTCTGTCCGCACATATTCCAAAAAAATCGTGGACTAATACCCACAAGATGCCTCCAAAATCCTAAATTCATGTTTCGGGGCCATAAAAATCCTAAATGAGCGACGTAAGCCCATGAAAAACATTCACTATCATTTACTAGGTTCTTACACGGTAAAACAATTTCAGTCACACATATTCCAAAAAATCATGGACATTAATATCCATGAGAAGCCTTTAAAAATCTATGGACTAACACATCGAAAGCTCCAAAAACCTTAATTTTTTGTTTTGTGGCCCTGAAGTGCCAAAAGAGCGATATCAGTCATACAGAAGCAATGAGTATTGTTTAGTGTCATTTTGAAAGGATCCACCAATATTGGGTCCTAAAGAAATCGATCAAAAAAACTTCGAAAAATTTATGACTAACACGCTAAAAACTCTCAAAAAAAATTGTGAATTCCCTTCTTATGACCTCCAAACACCAAAAAATGAGCATTCGTCAAAAAGTCATTTCATATGATCCACCAAGTTTGAGGCCTAACAGAGTCGATCGAACAAATTTTCAGAAATTCATACCGAAAACTTTGAAAAATCCCCCATTTTGTGACACCTCAAAACGCCAAAGAAAGACACTGCCGTTTCAGATGGATCCACCAAGTTTAGGGCTTAACGAAATCAATCGAACAAATTGAGTAATCTATATATCTCGTAATTTCAAAATGCCAAAAAATGCAACGTTGTTCATTGCGAAGCAATCAATATTTGACACCATCTGATTTCATATGGACCATCCAAGGGGCCCAACAAAGCATGCCCAGCAAATTCCAAAAAAATCTATGAACTCAAACTGAAGACTTCAAGAAATTCTAAATTTCTATTTCGTTACCCAAAAATACCAAAAACAGCTCAACATCAATCATAGCAAAGCAATGAATATTGATAATTAAACCGTTTCAAATGAATCTACCAAGGGTCCAACGGAATCAATTGAATAAATTCAAGACATAAAGCTAAAGTATACAAGCTCTAATACAAGGCTTAGTCACAGTGACAAACAAGAAAGTGAATCTATCCTGCCACAACCAAAATCACAGCAGTCATTGAACACTGTCACAATTAGCAAAGAAAGCAGACATGTATGGGCAAAAGTGTCACCGATGAAACAAGGTAAAATCTGCTTAACCACTATATTCCACCCAACGCAAAATGACTCAGGTGAATACATAATTAAAATGTATGGGCAAAAGTATCACTGATGAAACAAGGTATCAAAACTTTAAACCAGCTTTCGAATTCATACAAGTAACATTGTCTTTCAAAATTAAAAGACCAAAAAGGGAACGGATCAAACATACTAAACTGCCATACTAACAAGGACAAAAAGTAGGCATATTGCCAACCCTCCTTACGATTCATCGTGCTCACTTCTTTGACTTCTTAGATCCCCTGCAAGGACATGTTCTCATCAAATGCAAATCTAACAAAGACCTAGGTGAAACTGAAATTAATATTTTTGCAGATGGGACTTACTGGGCTGGCTTGGCTGGAGCAGCAGCAGCGGCCGGTGCTGCAGGTTGTACTGGCTTCTCTCCTCCTGGTCCCTGAGAATTGAAACAAGATAAGATGAGCAAAAATCCTAAGCAGTTATTATTTAAAAGAGGATAATCACATGCAACATGTCCTAAAACCATAACAATAGTGGGAGTAGAACAATGCCTCAAGTGTTAGAGCCAACTTTTCTCTAGAAAATTTAATGAGCTTCAAACTATTACCTGAGCCAAACGTTCCTCTCTCCTAGCGAACTTTCTTTCCCTGCTTGCCTTGTTCTTTGCCCTCCTGGCCTCAAATTGGTCAGACAAGGTCTTCTCTCTAGCCTTCTCAGCCTTTGTCTTGTGGATATTTTCCATCAGCACACGCTTGTTCTTGAAAACATTACCCTTCACCTTCATGTACATGTCATGATACATGTGTTTGTCAATCTTCTTTGATTCCCTGTACTTGCGAAGCAAACGCCTGAGGACTCTCATTCTCCTCATCCAAAGCACCTTGGTAGGCAATCTAGCCTCCCTGGTACCTTTGCGCTTACCTGAGAAAAGAATAGATATCAGCTAACCGAGCAATGTCACCAGCAATTGTTCATTCGTCATTACAATGACATGGGGAAAATGGCGTAGTTCCACCACATCAATGTATGAGTCAAATAATCTTTAATACCAAGAAACCAAAAAAGTGTCTCTATTGATAAATCTTTTTTAGTGTATGGAGTACCCAAAAAACAGCTTAATTAGGTCAAAAAGCAAAGTGACACTGTATTCAAACAAAGCATACTAAACAACTTGCCGGAAAAAATAATACTAAATATATGTTTATATATACCCCCAATCTCCTTTTAATTGGCCTAGCTGCAATTTATGGCCAACACAATCTTCTCCAAATTCCACCTCCTAATTATATTCTTCTTTATTTGGATTGAAAATTGAGTTGTTAATAGTGTTCTCCGAGTAACTTATAATTTTGTAACTACTAATTTTGAAAAAATGAAATCAATGTCCATTGTTAGATTGAAAATTAATAGAGCCAACTTAAGGAATTGAACTAGGTCATGTAAAATAAGCTTGTATAATATAAGTTACAATCACAGACAAGACTAGGAGGTACCATATCCAGAGTGACGGCCTTTCCTCTTGGCTTCCTTCATTCTGCGAGCACGAGATCTTGAGTGAATTTTGGTTGGTTTCCTGATGATGAAACCATCCTTTACCAATTTCCTGATGTTCTGACCTGCACCAAAATACAAATGACAGGATTAGAGGATTTCTATGCATTGATGGGATAAAACAATTTACACAACAAGGTCACACAAAAGGAAATTGCAGGTAACCAAAATAAATGGTAAGCTGTTATTACTGGTAAAATTGGGTGAAGGTGTTGTAATGAATATATTCAGCTCAATTACATTTCCATCTCACAACTTAAGGACTCTTGATAAAGTCAACATCAAACAAGCAACAAACGACAACTTCAGGAATATAACTTGTCACATAACCCATCCACATATGCACAATAATTTCAATCAACTACACATCTAGTTACAATTAGATTATCGAACTACCTACCCCTGTGGTTTTCAGAAAATACTCAGCATAATTGAATACTCCTATCAACTAACCCTAGAGCAACCATCCTTTTCAATCAAGCTTACGAGAACCAGCTATGTTTCATACCCTCAAACCTAAGAATCATCACTCAAGACTATCATAGTTTACATGTAAATAGCAAAACATCAATATGCTAGTGTTTCGTTGATCAAATTCCTAACCGAAAGTCTAACAAAAGGGGAACTGATAATAAAAGCAAAATAATTTAGCACACAGTGGAGCTAAACTGATCGAACTCTCCTACTGATCCTCCAAAAACAGAAGCTAGTACATACAAACGAGAGATTACAGAAAAATTCAATATATCACACCTCTAGTTGCAATCAGCAAATCGAACTACCTACCCCTTCAGTTTTCAAAAAAATTCAATATAATTGATTACTCATAACTGTTAAACCCTAGAGCAACCATCCTTCTAAATCAAGCTTACGAGAACCCTATTTTATTGATGCTCAAATATAAGAATCATCATTCAAAACTGTCATCATAATGAATAGCAAAACATTAATATGATAGTCTCGTGAATGTTACATAAGGAGTATAGGAAGTCTTAACAATAACAAAAGGTGAATCGATAATAATAGTACAGTTTCGAATGATGATTCTTAGATTTGAGCATCAATAAGGAGTATACTTCACTGATAAAAGTCCAACGTTGATCAAAATTCCAAACCGGAAATCTTAACAAAAGGCGAATCGATACTAACAGTTAAATAATCTAGGCTTGCTAAACTGATCAAAACTATTACATCAGGAGTATTATTTCGTCGAAACAATTCTAAAGTTGATCAAATTCCAAACCGGAAGTCTTAACAAAAGGCGAATCGATAATAATAGTTAAACAATCTAGGCTTGCTATACTGATCAAATCTATTACATCAGGAGTATATTTCGTCGAAACAATTCTAAAGTTGATTAAATTCCAAACCTAAAAAGCAAAACGATAACAAAAATAACATAATCTAGGTCTCGTTGGATCTAAATCTACTACAGGTCCTTCAAAAACTGGAAAGCTACAGAGATCGCAAAAACGTAAATAGTGATTGAATAAGAAAAACTAGAAACATACGAGAATTGGCCATGGAGATTTCGTTTCCTTCATTAGGATCAAGCCAAACTTTGCCTCTTCCACACTTGAGGACACTGGCGGCGAGCCGCTTTTGAAGCTTCAATGACACCATTTTTCGATTTCGTGAAGCTGCGAAACAAAGGAGAAATGAACAGCTATTGGGAGAGGAAGCTTTTATACCCTCTGGAATGCGCTAGGGTTTTGGAGAAAGGGCTTTATTGTCCTTTTGGTCTTTGTTTAACGGATGGGCTTGCATAACTATCGGGCCCATTTAGAAAATTGTCTTGGTTTGGGCCTCAGGTCCAATAGGCCTCTTCCATGGGACCCGTAGCCGATTTTCATCCATAAAATTACACGTTTCGCTCTTTCAAATTAAGAACTTATTTTGTCCGAGGAGTGGCGGTTAACAGATCATCATTTCACCCACAAAAATCTTGAACATCGTTGAAAAAATGACTTCCTTATATTATATAAGGAGTGGACACCATCTTTCGACTAACCTAGCCTCCTCCTAAACCCATTGATCTTTTAACCGTAGCTCCACCCCCTCCCCTATTTGTATGTGAGTTTAAAGAAATTTGTCTGGATCATTATTTTTTATCCTTTAGCAATTAAATTTATGTCTAGTGGGGCATAATTTCTTTAGAAATTGAAGTCATGCACGGCCATAACATGGGATTACTATGTTTACGAAAATATACACCCATACAAAAAAATTATTTGTTATGAGAAACAAATATTAAAGACCAGCACAAAATAGGAGAAAAAATGCAAATGACCCATTTTCATCTTATTATCTGAGCACTACATATAGTGTTTTCTTTCTTGGTGTTGGATTGAAATTTGCAACAACAAAAACAGATTGTTTATAAGGAGATTTTTGTTATGAAATAACTATAAAATATCAAGATAATAAGAGATATAGTAAGAAAATTGGAGGAGGGAGAGAGATTTTATTTCTCATTCAACTGATGTACCAATAAATTGAATTGACTTCCTATTTATAGAAGAAAAAAAACCGTTGTTACAAGGCTTTTTAGGAAGCAGCTACGAGGCTTTTTAGAAGTTGTTTGCAAGCTGCCTGCTTGAGCTACTTGTAACCTGTCTGCTTGATTGCAAGCCTGAGGAAGCTGTTGTGAGGTTTTTCAGAAAGATGTTTGCTTGAGTTATTTGCAAATTGTTTACTTAATTTCAAATTTATGCGAGAAACTATGTAATGAATATCCACAATACGGTGTATTTGCAACATTTTTCAATTTTTTTGAACAAACATTATCATAGTCATTTGATAAATGAATGTGACATACTAACTGCATGGATGCAAAAATTATAGGAGTATCATTTGCCTAAGAACTCCAATTTAACTTTTGGATCATGAAATATAGCCTCGTCAAATATAGTATCATTTACTTTTTATGGAATGTAAAGACATAAAAATATTTTTTTGTCACTACAAGAAAGCATGCATTTAATGTCACTCTAGCTAAAAAAATAAACCCTACTACATTTCGTAGCTAATACACACCGAAAGCTAAAACTTATCTTTTTCTCCATTTTCGGACACCAGAAAAACAAAAAAAAAAAGAGAAATATTATAATAAACCATAATTAGCAAAATTACATTGTTGTATACTTGTATTACAGAAATTACATACATTTTTTTTTTCATTTCATATAGACATAATTTGACTAATTAATGTAGGGGTTTAGTAATGAAAAGTGAATGGTAAATGGAGGGAAAATGAAATTTTAATTTTGCTTTTGTAAAGAACATTTGTACCGCATAGGTGGTGGAAAGGAAATTTCAAGTGTTTATATTGAGAAACAGTTACTCATGGTATTAAAGGAGTTGAGAAGAAGACAAGCCTCACGCCGTCGTCATCGTCGGCTCGGCTTCGGCTTCGACTTTGGCAAAGATCGAGAGATTATCTTTTTGGATAAAGTTTATTTAAACTTAATTGTTTAAGCCAAAATTCTAACCCAGAATATTTCTCCATGTGCGAGCTGCACCTCGGCTTGTGCGAAACGCACAACGAATTGCACATCGAAAAGGTTGTGTCCTTTCGACTCACTGGTTCGTGACATGTGAAGAGACATGCGATGCGCACAATGGCATGTGCGTTTCGCACGTCGTCTCGCACCTCACGTCCAGTTGAGCAGTCTCACTGGTTTCGTGTGCGACGAGACGTGCGACGCGCACTTCCTCTTGTGCAAATCGCACATCATTCCGTCGTATCTGAAACAGTACAACTTTTCTAAACCGTTGCTTCCTTTTTGAAGCAGTGCTTTTTGGCTATAAATATCTGATTCTTCCTCAGATATGAAACACGAGTTTAAGTACTATTTGAGTACAAAAAACACTAGTATACTTCTACATTTCTTCTAAAGTTCAAGCGTAATTTACTACCGTTGAGTGGTTCGCTGTTCAATAGAATTTGAGGTATCGCTATTCTGTTGATGTTAATCGTTCTATCCTGGGAGGATATATTCCATTAACCTCGGGTGCTTGAGGGGAATAATTTCCTTAAGGACACTGTGTATTCAGTGGGCTCGATTTCTTGTTCATCTCTTTTCTTGTTTCTACTTCTTATTTTTAAATACAGATTTTATTTATCACCCGAAAATAACAATTAATAATGTAATTTTAGCATGTTGGTGGGTTATTTTTCCCATTGAATGTAACCTACACCAATATCGTACACAATTTAAATTCGTGTGCCAGGTGACATGTAGTTCGTTTCTCATTATGTTCTACAAGAAAACATGCATTTAACGTCACTTTAGCTAAGAAAATAAACCCTAGCTATATTTCGTATAAATACACACCAAAAGCAAAAATTTATATTTTCCTCCATTTTCGGACCCGAAAACCAAAAAAGGAGAGAAATATATTATAATAAACCATAACTTGCAAAATTACATGGTTGTATTATAGAAATTATATACATTTTTTTTCCATAGACATAATTTGACTAATAATTATAATTAACATGCACCAGGGGTATTTTTCCCACTGAATGTTGGTTTGGCATTTTGGCATGTTGCAGGCAAAAGAGGTGCACCATTACCAGATGGAGCTAAATCAATGTCAACCAATTCAACACCTTCACATGGATTTGCTTCACTGCAATGTAGTGCTACTGGAGCTTTTGAATTTGTTGTTCCCCTGATGTTCTTGAAGTGAATATTCACTAGTTTCACTTTTGATGGCTATACACACAAAAAAAATGTATAAAATTAGTACAATCTATTCAAATTCATGTGTATATACACGACGATATACCAGTATAGTTTACGTGTTAAGAAACAATCCAATGATTATCAAGACTTGGATAGATGCAAAGAAATCACCTGATGTTTTTGCTTGTGGTGGAATTTGAACCAAGATCTAATGGTTCTTCACCAGATACTTTGTTGACCACTAAGACACATCTTTGGGTATCGTGGATACTAAGTACTAATTGTACAATAATATGGTAGCTTATAGTTTAGGTTTCACGAGAGTCCAACGATTAAGAGGTCACAAATCCGGACTTAGGTAAGAGGAATTAACACATAATATGAGAACCAACGCCCTTTTCTTTGTACTAATGTATCTTATATTGATTTAGGTATTTTCATAGACAAAGATGGTTAGGCCAAACTGACCGAATTTGAGTGTCAAAGGCCGAGTTTGGTACCACATTGTGTGCTTTGCACATAGCGTGGTCAAATATATGAGTGCATATAGACTGAAATTTCTAACGCCTAACATATACGTGCAACACATGTGTCGAGTAACTAGTTAGTCAAAAGTAGTTATGACAACTTACCACATTCTTGTTCTTGGAATTATAGAGTTGATCAATAAGAATTGGATTTTTAACATCATCCAAGACAATATCTTCATAAACAACATCAGAAACTTGTAGGGCAGGTGAATCCATATAAGTCTTGATTCTTGCACCATTTGTTGTACCTTTGAATGTACAATTTCTTATAACAACTCCTTTTACATCTTTCTCATCTGGTCTTTTTCCAAGACTTCCAATGCTGCACAAAAAAATTAAAACAAAAAACTACATTCAAAATTTTTAAATGGCTAAATTTATGATAAGGTTAGTATAGTACTTTTAATTCCTCAATTATTAATGATTTTCGATTTTAATCCTTGTAATACTTGAATAAACACATTGAACCTCACAAGGGTGCTTACCGTTTAAGCAACCTTTCTTGTCAGTTGTGAACGGCCAACGACCTTTAATTAATTAAAATATGCACTCTTATTCTCTTTGCTCGTGAGAATGTTCACAAATTTAACATAATTATTAACAATTTCACCACCTAATTATCCATGTGTTGTGTTAAAATTGTACTATTACTCCATATTTAACAGTAATATCATTCTAAAAATAATCCAATATAACATATTTCCTACATAAAAGAGATCGAAAAATACATGTTTAATTTAATTGAAGGTTAAATATGTGCAGTCAAGGGTGTGACCTAGTAATCAATGGCGTGAGTTTGAGCACTAAGAGGTCTCGGGTTCAATTCCTAACAGAGACAAAACACTAGGTGATTTCTTCCCATCTGTTCTAGTTTTGGTGGACAGAGTTATCTGATAACTGTTGCTGGTGGGAGATGCGCAAAATCTGAACCAGACACTACAGTTATAAAAAAAATGAAAATATGCTGAGTCACGTATCACACTACCAGAAAATCATTAATTTTTTTACGGAAGCGGTCAGACTTTGGCTCGTCATTAATGTTTCCAACTGATTTTTCGTCAAAAATCCCTTACTAACGAGCCAAATTCCTACGAGACGTTTGTTGGAAATTTAGCGACTTTCTTTTTGTAGTGTCACAAGTTCGAATCTATGTGATCTCTTTATCATTCATGTCTAGTCGAGTCTTTCTTATTCTTCAGTTATTAATTATCTGAAAAATTAACCAACAAAAAAAAATACATAATATTAATTTTGAAAAGACTAACCTTATTCCATGTCCTGGTCCACAATTAATATTAGACACATGAATATTAGTAGTGCCATGTCCAATACTAATGCAATCATCACCTGTCCCAATGTTACTATCAGTAATATTGATATTAACTGCTTCACTTATATGAACTCCATCAGTGTTTGGACTTGTTGCTGGTGCTGTTATTTTGATTTTTGATACTGAAATGTCATTGCTATCTGTGATTTTCAAGTGTACACCTTTGGAATCCACAAAATTGATGTTGCTGATGGAAGAACCCTTCACAGTTTGAAATACAAGAGACTACACAACAACAACAACAACCAAAATGGTTACGGTTCGAATCGTCGTTAATATCATATATGATCATTCAACTGTCAGTTTATCATACCAAAGTCCCACCGTGTGTCACATGGTGAAAGATAACAGATATTAGGTTACAATTCGAATCGTCGTTAATTTCATATATAACCATTTAATTGTATGTTTATTGTACCAGAGTCATAAGTCGTTAATTTCATATGTGATTGTTCAACTGTCTGTTTATTGTACCAAAGTCATAAGTCGTTAATTTGATATATGGTCATTCAACTGTCTGTTTATTGTACCAAAGTCATAAGTCGTTAACTTCATATATGATCGTTCAACTGTCTGTTTATTGTACCAAAGTCATAATTCGTTAATTTCAAATATGGTCATTCAATTGTCAATTTATTATACCAAAGTCATAGGTCGTTAATATCACACACATGATCATTCAACTGTCAATTTATTATACCAAAGTCATAAAACTATGCATATATATATTGAACAAAAGATTAAAATAACATCGGAAAATGCTAGATAGTTAAGGTCATGGAAACATCGGAAATTTCATATATAATCATTCAACTGTCAGTTTATTATACCAAAGTCCCATGGTGTGTCACATATGGTGAAGATAATGGATATTAGGTTGAATCGAAAAACTATTAGTATTTTCTAAATGGTGTGGCGTGGATATCAGGTAAGGTGGGCTGCTGATCCATTTTAGGTTAACTCGGATTCATGCAACATAGGACTCACTTAAGACACGTCTTCCCTAACCAGGAGTTTTTCATTTTCAAGGCTCGAATTCAAACTTTTAATTAAGGATGAAGAGATCTCATCCATCTCACTATATGCTCCTCGATGGTTAAAAAAATTCCATAAATGTGGCAACCTTAGCTATGTGTGTTATTTTTAGGCCTCTTCTATATAATGTATACAAGTGTATAACTTTGAGTTATTTTTTCGTTATAAAAGTTAATTTCACGATTTTAATAATAAATTAAAAGTTGAATGACCATATGTACTTACAGTGGGGAGAGGAGAGCCACCTCCGGATCTGTCAGCATATTGCCAACTGGCGTTTCCTTGTGCGTTTAGAGTCCCGCCACCTGTAATAACGACACCATCCACGTGTTCGATAGATATCCACGAGGCACGTGTATACAAACTCATGTCTGTATTTGACAATACTGTCCCTTGAATTTCAATAGTAATGGGCTTTGGAGCTGTACATGGGCCTTGAAAAATAGTTTCTCCTGTAGTGAATGTTCCTACTGGAACAAGAAGTTTTGCTGGGCCTGTTGATTGGCATGCTGCTCTCCATGCTGCCATAAATCCCTACAAGGGCAAGAAAATTAATTTGAATTTCAATAGAAACGGTGTTCGATATTCGTATTGGTGCTCGACTAATCTAGATTAGTACTGTGTAAGGCCTATTCGGGGGAAGCGTACTGCTCTCAATCAAGGATTTTTTCATACCCAGAACTCGACATCGAGACTTCTGGTTAAGGGAGGAGCAACCCCCCACTACTAAAACATCACTATTTTTTCAATCAAATTTCACACTGAAAAATGTTGAGTGGTTAGTCCCACAAATATTCTGATTGAATTAATGAGAAAAATAAAAGAATTTCGACGTAAAATGATTTAAGAAGAGGCTTAATTATTTGAATCTCCTTCATAAAATAATTATGATACATAAATAGGAAAAAAAAAATTCACTCTTTCTCTATGCACGCTCCTCAATATATATAACTCGTTGAATCCTCTTGATATAAGAAAGCTTTTATTGCAGTGACAAAAGTGATTCAAGAATTGTTTTGCGTTGCAGGTTCAAATTTTGGTGTGACATTCTTGCATACTTTTGGATCCCCTAGTTAGAATTCCTAATCACGCTACACATTTTAAATTATATATACCTAGATATGTATAAAAATGTATATACTCACATATAATACATAGTCACAGAGGAATAGTGAATATAACATTATTTAGCACCCCACGGGGCTAGGGGCGGAGGTAGAAACTCAGGTATGGGTTCGAGCCTTACCTGAGTGCTATCTGCTGCGGCTTCTGGCTTAGCTCCGTGCTTGGTAACATCGAAAATTGTACTCTCTGCCTGCAAAAGGCCACGACGCGAACCAAAAGTTGCACATTCTGCAACTTTTGATGAGAAAATGGCTATACCAAAAATCAAAACCAATCCTACATTATTGATTTGTAATTTTGGAATAGCCATTGTTGGTTGTGGCCTAATTAGGATAAAGAAAAAAAATAAAGAAAGAAGAGAAGTGAGCAAATTAAAGAAGGAAATGAATGCCCTTTTGAATGGAAATAAACAAATCCTTTTGCCATTTTAATACCAATTCTCTTGCACCATACAAAAATTATTGGCTAGTGTTTAGTTTGTTTTATTTCTGTTTATGTTATTTCCTCCAGTTTAGGAAAGTTACCATAAATTGTGAACAGAAAATAATTCTTGTGGCGTTTAGACGTTAGGTCCTCTCGTTAAATATAATTATTTATTTTTTGGTTAAATCATATGGTGTCTGGTTGATTGATTCGACTAATCTAAATTTACTCGCTAAGGGGTAAGCTAGTGTTTCATGTCAGAGATTTCTCCATTTTTTAGGTTCGAACCTAAATCTAATGCTAGGGTAGGTGACACCCCCACAACTTGATGACTTTCTCAAGAAATGAAGATTAGATATCAAATTTCTTACAAAGAGAACTTAAAATATATTCTCATTAGTAAAATAAGCTAATTAATTATAGCATCCTTAAGATGGTAAGGAACATATTAGGCCATAAACGATCCAGACCGGTGATTGTTGCGATAGTTGTCTATAAGGTATATGTGTCATACCCTACAATTGTTGATAGACAGTGGTTCGCCAGCAAACTCTTTCTGATCTTAGTTTTTCAGACCAACAAATTACATAATTCTTAAAATTTATTTATTTATGACAATATCCATCTTATATTGCCCCTCTGCACTCACTGACTTAAAATTCTGTATCACGAGGAAGTCAAACCGGAAGAAAATGGCACCCCAGTAGCAGGTAGCCACTCACCACCCTGAATGAAATTCCCAACTGTGAATTGACTCGCCTCAGCAGAGCTATTAATGACCTTGTAACCAGGCCACTTCACTCGAGCACTAGTATTGGAACCTGGTCCTCTATTCATGTACTCTCCATAATAAAGTGTCTTCAATGCAAAATCACCATTCCATTCTAACCAACCAGCAGGATCAATTAAGCTACCAATGTTGGACATGATAAAAACAGTTCTTGAATATTCTTTCCATGGTCTTCCTAGGTAATTCTTGAATGATGATAGTACAGGGACTAAATCTGATGCAGCTTCAACTTTGCAATTCAAGATTGAAATTCCAGTGTTTTGATTTGGATCCTGTCTTCCTTGTGCTGTGAACAAGTTCTTCTGGTTCGGGTCGGGTTTACGAGCGTACAAGTTGCAGTTCTGGAAAACAACAGCTGCATTGCCTGTTTAAAGACATACAATAAAGAGTCCGTTCTGGTTAGCTGGTTAAAAGTAGCTGATAAGCATTGAGTGTTACGTGTATATGGATAGAAATGCTAAAACAGATACATAAACAGTTGATATGTTTGGTAAAACTATAAAAAGATGGTATTTCGTGTGTCCTAATTTATGTGATAAATAAAGACCTTTTATATAGAAATGATTGAAGTTCACTTAAAACTATTTAAGACAAATTTAAAAAGCATTTTACATGAAAAAAAAAACACGAACACCAACACAACAAGAATGAAGAGAAAGGAGTTTTATTTTGGATAATATTTCATGAATATATAAGAGAAAAAAAATAGGAAAAAAAGTAAAATATTTTGGTCAAATGATTATACGTTGAAAAATCATAAATTTTGGATAATAAATATATATGACTTTCAACTGATTTTAACTTATAAATACTTTTAATATCGAGTATATTCCGTAAAAAAACATAAATTTTTAGATGAGACGATCAAACAGTTCAAAACATTACCAAAAATGAAGTCAACCGTCCCATAGACGTCGCATTGGCGATAGAATTGTCGAAGGGAGTGGACGTAGAGTGTGTCTTGATAGGCCACAAAGCTGCATTGGTAGAACGCAGAGAGGTCCGAGCCGCTTCGTAGCGCCACTGCTTGGTGCTTGCTTGGTCCGGCATAGTTCTCAAATGTAATGCCCCTCGCTAAGAATCCGTTTCCCACCACAGCTGTATTAAAAAAAGAAAAAAAAAACTTATACATAGTGAGACTATCTTAGAAGTTCAATTGATTGGATATCTGAACTTTCACTTTATTGATGAAGATTCGATTATCTACCTTGTAATCCCCTTACTAATTTCCCCTTCCCCTACCTCCCAATTTTTTATTTTTTATTTTAAAAAGAGGCATGACCGTAGGGGCGTGGCCCGTGTTCCGGAAGCTAACCCGTAGGCAGGGTCATAGGCTAGGGAATCGTCCGACACAAATCGGTTATATTAGGTGATGGGCCGTTCTTCGAATCATAAATCATGACTCAATCTAAAGCAAAGTTAAATCATAGGCAGGTCCGTAAGCCGAGGGATCATTATGTGGGGATCGTTTGTATTAGGTGTTGGGCCGTTCTTCAGATTAGGTCTGAGGATCGTATGTTCGATCAGGATAGTGTAAAAAAAGGATAGTACTAATTATCAGGTCATTCTAAAGATAACTGAAAGTAATCGTTTATAATAAAGTGTATTATTCCATCTATCTTAGTTTATGTATCATATTTTCTTCTTTATTTAGGCATGTCCAAAAAAAAATCATATTTCTATATTTTAGAAATAACTTAACTATAAGATTTCATTTTACCTACTACAATAAATTGAATTACACTAATTATTTAAAAATTCTTTATGCTATCAAGTACATATAATCTCCAAAATTTTGAAAAGAATCCAAAGCATTATAATGCGCATGGTCACACAAGTCAACAGCATGTGGACAATTTTCTGATATTTTTCAAAATCTATATTATTGTATGGTGCTTATAATCATCAACAACTAGATTTTTTTACAAAAAAAAAGGGAGAAAAACAAAACTTGCTAATCTTTGTCATGTGGACACTGACTTTTAATTTGTTGTCTTATATCATTAAATGGATAGAAATTTGAAATATTTTGTACCGCGTAAATTATAAAGTTTATTAAAAATCAAAATGTTCTCTATTTTGTATATTTAGATACGAACTCAACAACGACAATAAAAACATACCCAGTATATTCCCACAACGTTAGGTTTTAGGTTTTAGGTTTTAAGTTCGAACTCAAAAACCTTAATTAGAAGTAGAGACATTCTATCCTTCCTCTCGCTCCAACCCTTAATGGTCCTAAAGCTACATGTTATATACTTCTTTTATTTCGATTTATGATGAGGAGACTACATGACATGAACGTCAAACTTTCAACGCGAATCGAGTTCATATTTTATCAATTTTTTTAATTTTTCATATTAAAAAGTACTGTGTTCATATGAACTCGATACTAAGCATTCATCCTATTTGTATGGAGAAGTGATGGCCATATATAAAAGATAGAACCAAATTAATGTGGAGGTGGTTGTTGTGGGATCTTTTTCCTATCTAGATAAAAAATAAAAAAAGATGAAAAAGGGACCATGAATAGTAATTGGCTGATACCTCACTTTCAAATAAACCTGTCAAGGGCCCGGGCCGACAAAAAATTAAATCAATGGGTCTTGGTTCCGGGTTGATTATAGAGTTGGCCTATTCTGAGTCCAACCAATCCGATTCTAAAGGGGTTTTAAGTTACCATTCGGTTTTGGATTATATTTGTCCAAGCTGATTTGATTCCAGATCAACTTGGCCCGATTGACACTTTTACTTTCAAATATCCAATTGGTTATGACTAGAATAGAACAAAACAAAAAAAGACTACTTAGAACGTATTGCTAGGGGTTTAAGGTCAATTAGTCCTTCATTTCAGAAAGAATCTTTGAATTTTTCAGTCCATTCATATTATATATAGTAGAAAGATTAATCAATTATTCTTTAATATATTATTCCCAACATGCTAATATCATTACTAAAAAACATGAAATTAGCGATCGATAAAATTTCGTAGCTAACTAATCCCGTTTAGCTAGAATTAGCAATGGATTATAAGAAAATTCAATCAGCTAAGAGCTTTTTAGGGACGTATTAACTAAGAGCTTGTTTGAATAAGCTTTTTTTAAGCTGTTTTTTTTAAGTTGGAAATTTCAGCTTTTCACTTTTAGCTTTTTTTAAGTTGTTTTGGCTTAAATTTAAGTGTTCAAAAGCACTTTCTTCACTTTACCCAAACACTATAAAAAAGCTTAAAAGCTATTTTAACTTAAAAAGCACTTAAAATAAGTCAATCCAAACGGGCACTAAGAATTATCGATAAATTTCATATCTAATTTCAAGTTTTCTAGTAATATATATTAACACTAATAATAAGTAATATAATTCGTTGTTTAAATAGCTATTTAAAGTTCTTAGACCTCCTCGTAAGATGTTGTTGAAAACACTATCAAGGGCGAATTTAGAGTGTTATGTGTGGATTCACGGGAACTCAGTTCAAACATTATTATGTATCACGTAAAATATTTATTAAGTATCTAGAAATATTTAAATTCGCTATAAAAATTCATCAACTTTAAATCTAGAATCCGCTTCTTTTGCACCCTAATGAGACGAATAATTGAATGGTCCACAGCCATGACAATTCCTTAATTGCTGGACAACAACACACAAATTTTCAATTGCTCACCAGTCATCAAGATCTTTTTAATAAATAATATTAATTTTTTAAATCAAAAGATTATTTTATCAATCAATCAATCTACAGTTTCGTTTTTCCACACCGACAGAAATCGATCCATCAATTTTTTCGTAATTTAATGTGTTCAATGCTAATAATCTTTTTTTTTCCCATGCAGTGTTCGGAACTGGGACATATGATGGGAGCTCGATTAATCTGGATATGTACCACGTAAGTTTCATTAAAGGAGAAAATAAGCTCGAACTCAACGATAAAGCTAAAATATGGATTTTATAGATTCTGAATTTTAGGATTATATAATGACATCATGTGTTAGTAACTAAAGACAATCCGCTGCACTATAGTTCTCGCTATATGTTGAGCCCAGAAAAATACCAAATCATAAAAATCTATTGTAACTGAGTAACTGAGTTCTGAATCTAAATTTTTAAATATTTAGTGATTTTTTTTATGCATGTATAAGATTTAGACTAAAACTATACGGTTCGGCGAAACCCATATCATACCTTCTTGGTCCACCTCTGGTAGAACGCAAAACCTCTAATTACGGACAGAAAGATCTTATCCATCCCGTCACCATATTCAATGATGTGAATGACCTTTGCGTACAGTTAGAACACTAATATGTAGATGACTATGATTAAAAAATATTATTCACCAATAATTTCAACAACGCATGATCCAAATAATTACCTATCTTGGCAACATAAATAGTCTTTACGTATATGGCCAGTATAATTTAACATATTATAATAAATTATATATCTTATTTTTAAATTATTAATCTCACTTAATATAACTTGAGTACGAGGTGTAACACATAGTAACATTTTAAATAACGTTACTATCAGCATATAAAAGTTAAACTCATGCAGTATCGTTATAAGCATGAAATAGGAAATTTTGAACTTACCAACGGTAGCTGATCGGAAAGTAGTCCACCCATCGACGACGTTTCGATTACCCTTTATCGTTGTTTTTCCGATCCCATCTCCGACGAACATTATCATACTCTTCTTCCTTTCTACGTCAATATATTCGAAATATGCTCCCGCCTTAATGTAAATTACAAACCTTGTGCTACTAGAATTTGGTGCCGCGCTTAATGCCGCGTTAATAGTAGTAAAATTACCACTACCATCCTTAGCCACAACCAAATCGAACTTAATTTGGCTCACCGGAGCTTGTAAGAGTGCCCTGTCCCTCTTTTTCAACCATTTTGGGTATCCGTTTTTCATAGCCCCGTATTCCGGGAAGACTTCATTAGAGTTTGATGACGACCTAAAAGTCAAATCATAATAAGAGGCCTTAAACTTATTTACGATTAAGCAAATGAGACAAAAAGAAATAACTAATTCAATAAAATCAACTTGAAAATAGAAATGACTTTACATAGATAAAGAGAGACGCAACCAACAATAGCAGTGTGAGACTCCATTCTACTTTTGGAACACTTGGATAGTGGGCCTACTTGCATGCTTTTTTTACGGAAAGAATATACTGCTTTATCCGTCCCAATTTAAGCGTGTTACTTTTCTTTTTGGCCCGTTCCAAAAAAGTGCTTCTTTCTATATTTAGTAAGTTGGCAATTCAAATATTCTAATTGGAAGTTTTAAACCAAGAGTTCAATACAATCATCTAAAGCCCTTTTCTTTACCTAGTCCAATTTGATATCTTGTGAATTATGTTAGTGCATATTTTTTCTTGAAAAGACTAAAAGGAGAAGAGATTATCATATAGACTGAAACAGAAAGAACATACTATATTTGGCGCGTTCAATGTTTTGGGGTCTAAAAGTAGATGCTTTAGTGGCCTTACCCTTGAGTCGACCCGGTCTTCAACTTCTTGAGCATGGCAAGTGAGTTGCTCACATGTTGAGATATCTTATGCAAGTCCTTCTCAAAGTAATGAGTCAAGTTGTGATTACTATTGTAAAATCCACCAATACAAGTGTCTTGATTTGTCATTGCAGCACTAAGTAGTGTTTGGAGATCATTATAGTGTTTTGAAGGTGTGTTAGAAAGATCATTGAGAGTAGTTTGTAACTCATAAATAGTACTATCACCTAAGAGTTCAATACAATCACTTAAAGCCCTTTTCTCAACAGGGTCCAATTTGGACATATGGTGAAGCATGTTAGTGCAATTTTGAGTAGAGGATTTGACTTCATTCACAGTGACATTGACATTGGAAGAGATGATTTCTGGAATTGTTTTTTGGTCAAGATTTGGGATTAATGAGAGTGTGGAAATGCAAAGTTGTGGGTAAAGTGTGCCTTGGCAATGTGAATTTGCAATTTTGATGTTTTTGTCAACATGAATTTGTGGAGTACTTGATGCTAATATTGATTTTGGGGAAAAGAAGAATGTGAGCAAGAAAATGGATGAAAGAGTAAGCAAAAGTGAAGGTTTCTTTTTTTGGCTATACATGTTGGAAACTTTGTGAGGGACTTGAGGAGTCTTTGAGGGAAATGAGGGCTTAAATTTATAAGTATATCAATCTTATTTGTCAGGTTACACTATTCAGGGGCGAATCCAGGATTTTGGGTGGAGATTTTCGAGAACTCAATAATTTTTGCACAAGTTTAATATTTATATTGAAAAAATTATTAAATATTTTTCTCGTTCTTAAATAAGTGGTGTGTTAGTCTTTTTATTTCGTTCCTAAATAAGGGGTGTTTTAAATAATCAAGAAGATATTAATGATGTTCTTCCAATTTTACCATTCTTTAAATAAATAAAGTTTTACGTAATCAAGAAACTACTAAAAAATTATAATTTTTTCAAGGTATTTATTAAGGGTACAACAACAACATATTCAGTGTAGTCCCACAAATTGGCCTCTAGGGAGAAGATATTTAAATAAAAAATATTTATTAAGAGTAAGTTAGTAAAAACACTTTTTGTATTCTAGAAATGAGTAATTTTTTAAAAGGTGTGTTCAAGCTAAAAATATCACTTATTTATAAACGGGGATAAGGGAAGTATATAACAAATATGTGTTAGGAACCCATAACAAAGCAACCTCTTGATGCAAGTTGGGAACTTTTTTTGGCTATACATTTTGGGAACTTTGTGAGGGATTTGAGGAGTCTTTGAGGGAGCAAGTTGCTTAACTTTATAAAAATTTGTGCTATCAGTATATCTGTCTTATTTGATGGAGTGTTAGGGGCGGATTTAGAATTTTGAGTGGGAGGTTTTTGAGAACTCTGTAACTTTTGCACAAATATAATATTTATATTGAGAAATTTATTACATATATAGCAAATATGTGTCTAGTAACAAAGCAATCTCTTGATGCAGTGGCAAAAATGGAACTCACTTAAGCTTTGCTACCTTCCTTGATGAAGGTTTGAATTCTCTCGGGCACTTATAATAAAAAAAAATTTATATAATTTTAAATTTCTAAAAATTCATAAATTTTAAATTTTGAATCTACCTCTGTGACTACTTTTTCTGTCTCAGTTTATATGAAAATATTTTACTTGACACAAAGTTTAAGAGAAGAAATTTTTTTCCTGAAATTTATAGTCTAAAACAAGTCATAATATAATTATTTTAAATTGTATAGAACCTAAACTCATAAAAGATATCTACGTACTCAAGTAACTTAATCTCTAATGTAGGCAACTCATTGTAATAATATAAATTTTAACCAATATTTTAAGTTGTATTTCTTTTATTATATGAGAAAAATTATAATTTATAGTACTTTTTATATAGTTTTTGAATATCTTTAAAATATCGAATTAAACTAATCTAATTTAACTTTAAAAATTAATCAAATTAATTCTTAAAAAATAAAACGTGATAATTATTTTAAAACGAAGGAAGTAACAACTTAAGAAGTAAGGGATAATTAGTTAAATTGCATTGCCAATAAACTCAAACCTTAATCTATACATAAAGGAGATGTGGAGGAGTATATAGGTGGCTCGAGTATACTACATTTAGCATATCCATTTCTCCATCAATTACTTTAATATTATACTGTTTTGGTCAAGCTTTTATAATTAGGGCTTGTTTGAATATGTCATATGAAATTATGACTTAAAATCAGATTGGTTTGATGTTAAAGTTTTATTTAAATATGGAATTTAGATTTTTAAAGTTATCTTTTTCTCATAAACATAAAAATCTCACAAGTTATAAAATCTATCAGTATTTTTTTAATTTTTATACAGTCTTATCAAATGAGTAAATCATAGTTCATAACAAGATATTATAATATCATAAGACGCCACATTGATAAATCACATATCTCAATGTTGCTCTTGTAAATAAATGTTTGTGATTACAAACTTTCAAATACACATAATTTTATAAAGATCTTCTAGTCAACAATAGTAGTAACTAGTTATTCTTTAATATTATCCTTTCATCTGGTAGAAACAACATCTTCATACCGAGCACGAGTCTTTTTTTGCAAAATTTAAAATGATAAGTATTTTTTTTTTAAAAAAAAATATAAACTTGTGGGTCAAGTTTTACATTTAAAAAAATTGAAATCATGACCCCAAATTGCATATTCAAATGCTGATCTGAAATCATGACTTCATATCGCATGTTCAAATACAAACTTATTAGTTTAGTGAAAAACAATTTGTATTTAACTAATTAGTTTGAAAAAACACTCTTGATCTTTTTATGTAAGAAATATGTGATATTCATACTATTTTTTAGGAGTACATTACTCCCAAAGATGAAGTAATATTACAAATTTAACATAACAAATGAAATTAAATGATAAATCGATTAGTCGAGTTTCAGTACAAGAATCCTATATTGATGGGACTCTCCTATTTTTTATTTTTTTATGATCGTAGTATTTGAGTCAGTTTTTGCGTATCTTGACTAATTTCACAGGATATCTGTCACCTCTCACAAACAACATGTAGCATCACAGGATATCTGTCACCTCTCACAAACAACATGTAGCATGTAACTCTGTCCACCAAGGCTAGGACAGATGAGAAGAATCATCTAATAGTGTTTTTTGTATTCGCTGAAATTCGAACTTGAGATCTCAGACCTCAGACCTCATAGTTCTTAACTCACTTCATTGATCACTAGGCCACACCTTTGCGTGCAAGACTCTCCTAAAACGTTATCGCGCTCATATCAAATCTTTCAAAAATGTATTATCTTTAAAGAATTCGACACAAACCCATATTAACATTTTAAAAGAATCCGAACAATATAACCTAACACCAGGTAAAAAATTAAAAAAAAAAAGAAAGAAGAGTAATGGTGGTGGTTAGGTGCCAATAGCACAATTCTGTATAGGAATCTAATTGAAATCACATGTCTGCTACATACTGCCGACACTGCCAAAACCTTAACCAAGGGATGTATTTGTCAGTAGTACAATAATAGTATTAGATCTCATCTATTCCTCAAAACTTCACATATAAATAACTCCCACTAGACCTATATATCTATGTTTTTTTTTTTTGTATATATAGGTAATTTTATTATGGTCCCGTTTGATCATGAAAATCAAATACAAATTAGAGTTGGAGTTGGAGTTAGAATTGTGTTTGGCCATAAATATAAATAGAGTTGTTTTGACTTTTTGTGAGAGAAGTGAGAGTGAAAAAAGTAAAAATAAGTTTTTCTTTGTTTTTTAAACTTCGGAATTCATCGGAATTTTTAAAATTTTATGGCCAAACACTATTTTCAGAATTCAACTCCGGAAAAAAGTAAAAAAAATTCATGACCAAACGACTACTATATCTATCCCTATTAATTATAAGTCACCTAAATATTAAAAAATAAATAGCGTTTAATAACAAGGATAAAATAGACACAAAATAATAAATTATCTTAATTTTTCAAACTAAACAAGTAAAGTTGGTGGACAACTATTTTAATATACTAGATAAGTAAAGATGGACGGAGGGAGTAGATATATAGTATCTGAAGGAAGGTTTAACAAAGGCACAACACATAAATGTGCCCCTTAACTTGGCATCAACTGACATATATGTCCTCTAACTTTGAATATTCACAAGTAGGCACTTAAACTTGTATAAAGTTGAACAAGTAGATACAAACATAATACACGTAGGATGCCACATAGAACGCCACTAGGACGCAAATTGCCACATAGGACGCATGTGCCTACTTGTTCAACATTTTACAAGATAAATGTTTGCTTGTGTACATTCAAAGTCAGAGTACATAAATACCAACCAAAACCAAGTTAAAAGGCACATTTACATATTATGCCTTTAACAAAGTCAAACTTCAGACAAAATATATGTAGTTCAAGTACATATGGCTAAAAGTTCAAGCTATTATTGCTTAAAGGTCGGTTATATGTTGCTAAATTACTCTATCTTACTTGAAATCAAGCATATATAGCTAAACTTCAGTCATTTTTATCTAGCCTTTAGTCATGTGATGCGGCTAAGTTAAGTCATTTTTGTCTAAAGTTTATGTACATATAATTAAAGACTTAGGAATCGTTTAATTGGGAATAAGTTATTTCAGGATTAATTATCCCAGAATTAACTATCCTAGGATAATTATTCACCATGTATATGGGATAACTTATCCCATCACTATGGTATAAATGGTAGAATAAGTTATCCCAAACTTTGCAACCAAACAAGACACCAGAATTTTATTCCAGGACTATTTATTTTTGTCTCTCACACCAAATGACCCCTTAAAGTTCAGCTATTTTTGCTTGAGTTTCAGGCTCAACTTCAACTTCAAACACCTCATATCTAAAATTGTTTCAAAATCGATAAAGGTATAATTTTTTTTTTTAAATTACAATTAAAATAAGTGTAAACAACATAAAACACAGTAGTTTGGTCTCTAATTACGTTTTATCCCACTATTTTAAAATATTACATTTTCCCCGGTAGTTTAAAAAAAGAAAGATGTGTATCCTTTGTATTTTCGTGTATCCTGGATACATATAACCTCTTCATTAATGGTAAATCTGTTTCTATTATGGCGCTTTAAAAGAAAATAAAATATTTACAATTAATGAGGAGTAAATCATTAATTGTAAATCTATTACTATTAGGGCGCTTTAAAAGGAAATAACAGATTTACAATTAATGAGGAGTAAATCATTAATTGTAAATCTATTACTATTAGGGCACTTTAAAAGGAAATAACAGATTTACAATTAATGAGGAGTAAATCACGCGTCATTCACTTTGAAATGCATCTGCAGTATCCTCATCTCCACAAACATCTGGAGAATTCAAATTTCAATTTAAAATTACTTGGATACACATCAAACCAGCAAGTAACTCCATTATACAGGATACAAGTAATAATAAATCTCAAATATCTAAGGATACACATTTAAACAACAAACAACAATAGGTATACTTGGATACACTGTTAACACTGTATCCAAGATTATAAGCTTGGATACATTATAACAGTGTTAAGGATACTTCCCAATATCTAAGGATACCCATCTAAACAGCAAAAAGACATAGGTATACTTGGATACATGTTAATATTGGATACAAGTTTGTAAGCTTGGATACATTGTAACAGTGTTAAGGATACATGTTACCAACATCTCAAATAGCAGGTTGCAGTAGTATTGAGATACATGTTAACATGAATTAATCCTGGATACATGTAACACAAGATTTGCTTACAATGTTATCCGTGGATACGTATTGCTTTGTTTTGATTTGAAACTTTAAATTTACAAAAGTTACACATTTACAACTCAGATATATATATATATACTTGGATACATGGAAAATAACACTTGATACATGGTAACAAGTTGGTAACACTGGAAAATAACATCTGGGTTTGCTCTTCACTGCTCAAAATCATCAATGGCGCTTCGTCGGATACTATCTAAACGCTTAAAACTAGATCCGCTTCCGCCGGTTACGGTTCTAGAAAAAATCCGAAAAAATCCGCCAGTTCCGGCGACTCCACCGGATTCCGTCAACGGTGATTTCTTCATCCAGAGGAGAGAAATCAATCAAGCGGCGAGACTGCCGGAGTTTTTGTCGATTTCGGTGGGAGAAAAATTGAGAGAGAAATTGAGGTCTATGAATAATAATATTACTGGAGAAAGGATTAGATTCGAAAACGATTATAGAGAGAGAACAATCGTTGCCTTTAGATACAAGTTGAGTGATTTTAGGCCCTTTTTTAGGGATTGTGGTGGATACAGTTTTTTAATCATGTAATTTCAATTTAATGGGATAAATGTAATTATTTTAAAGTATTGGGATATTTAGTAATTAGGGTAAGGATGTTTGATTATTTATGTAGTTTTTCCTTAAAATAATGATGTCCAACTAAGATACCCCTAAAATTTTGGTGTTGGCCTAGCTTTTAATTAATGGGACTTCAAGACTATCATAAACAGGCCAAACATTAAAAGAGGGACCAGTATATGTTGGGCTTTAACTTCTCATATATCACAGACAAAACATTAGATTGTTATTTAACATTTGTAATAACTTACCACAATGATGGTCTAAAAAGTCTATAATTTGCAAAAGCAGTTTAAAAAAAGATGGACATTTATTAAACAGTTATCCCAAAAAGGACAACTCAAAGAAGTCACGAAAAAAATACTTAAATTTGTTGAGAATTGGAGAAAGGCGTAATGAACTTATATATGCGCATAAAAGTTTCTAACTGCTCGCTGTTCAAGCGAAATATAGTGGTGTCGGTTTTAATTTGACAAAGATAGCATACCTTGTTGAAGATCCAGTACAATAGATAACAGACATATTCGTTTCAAGTTTTGAATGAATAGGCGATGCACCACTCTCGTTGTTATGTACGTTTTCAGACATATAAGTTGTAATGAGACTTGATCAATGGCATAATAAGAATTTTTACTAAAAAAATTTAAATGTAAAAATGTAAGCATATAAAAAAGTCGAGGAGATTTGATATTCCTCTTCACTGTATACATAAAAATTAGTTTTAACCTTATATATATGAGATAGTACCGTCTCTCGATTTGACATGTGACTCTTAACCTGACATTATTCACAGTCCAATGATGTATAGTCTATTTAGATCAATTAATCAACTAAAGTACGTACTTAGATCATGTTAAACATTTATTAGTATGAATTAGTTGTTGGATAATTCATACTAATAAATGTTTGGAGGGGGGCAGAGGGGGAGGCAAGTGGACGAAAGGGGGTTCATCTGAATTTTCTTAGACAAAAAGTGACACTATAGCCATATATAGTATTTCATCTTATTTTTAGTGCGATGATTTATAGCCACACAAACGTCTAAGAACCTGTTTGGTCATAGATATTGCAAGTAGTTTTGAGGAAAAAAATTTGGCAAAATTTGTTTGGCCAAGATCTCAAAATCTAGAAAACAATGATTTTTGGGTCACTATCTAGTTTTTAAGTTCTTTTAAAATTTTAAAATTTACCCCAAACTTTTATATTTATAAAAAAAGTCTAATTAAGACTCCAGCAACTTTTAACTTTTTGGAATCAATGGTCCGCTTAATTTGGATTCGCACCACTTCAAGCCGATTGAATGGGAAATTTCTCTATTCCCAAGGTTTAATTTGAGAACACTGATTAATGACGAAGAAATTTCATCCATCCCACCATATCCCTCAATACATTTAACTTGAAAAATGAATTTCAACGTAACGTTTTACTCAATAAGGTACAATATGACTACACATGGAGTGGATTTTGAAAGGAAAGACTTCGTTTACTTCCTGCAAATTAATTGTGTAAGAACTAGTAGAAAGAAATGAGCTAAAACTTGACCATAAGAAAAGAATTTTTTTTAACAAAAGAAGGCTCCAATTAATCTTGTAATCACTTTATAACAACCTTCTCAGACTATTTCTAACAATCCCTTTACACTATATGTAGGGATAGTACAATTTTTTTCTTTTTGGTTTCCCGTTCGATGTCTGATGCTCGCATTGAAGTCCTGACTAATCCAGATCGTACACTGCAGGGCCTATTCTGGGAGTGGCGCTCCCAATAGGTTTTTCTTTATACCTAGGGTCCGAACCTGAGACCTCTGATTAAGAGTGGAGCAGTCTCACCACTGCACCACAACCCATATTGGTATAACAGGTCATTTACTTTATCTCTACATTACAAAATCATGACTTATTAATATTTGAAGGCAAATTTGAAATCATTAATTTAGGCTCAAAACAAGGGAGGCAAACTTCATGTTCTTGTCTTGTGATGGACATTATTATCAAGAACCCAACTAGGAATAGTGCAGTTTAATTGTACTACTTCTTTAATTAATAATTACTATATTATAATTATTAATTCATATGAACGATATACTCTATTATATAAAGTGTGTAACTATCTCATCTAAAAGTTTAAGTTGTTAGAGAAAGCACACCTAATCATATTCTCAACGATCAACATATCTCCTCACATACGGGCTTGATTCTTTTTCATAGGCAAACACGTGTAAATTCTTTTTGATAATGGGTGACGCCGAAATCCAATCTCAGTACCTCTGCCTTCTCTGATATCATCTTGAAGTGTATGACCATCTCATCCAAAAACTTAAGTTAGAACTTACATTTATATTCTCAACAATATATATATGTTTGAGGTGACTTATACATGTGGTAAAGAACACATTTGAGAAATTGTTGCAAACCTTCCCCAAATGAACCTTGTTTTGGAAGAAAAAGAAGCTTCAAATCATGAATCAAAATATATTTCTTTTCTTTCTATTATGTTTAAGATCACGAAACAAATTGATAGTGTCAGATTCAAAATTTAAGCGTACATTATAAATTCTAAGTTAATTTTTTTTTTTGAACGTGTATTAACTCTGTCTATACATGTTTTTGTGAGCACAATCAGGGACGGATGCAGCCTTTCGACTACGAGTTCATCTGAATAGCAAGAAGTATTAGATCTGAACTCGTAATTTAATTGGTTGACTTTCCATGGCCCCATATACAATTAACACTATTTAATTACTCTTAACTCTAAATTCTTTGTTATGTATATATACCCCACTAAAAATTATTAGATCTATAAATCATGTCTAACAATTATCATACTAACCTTTTTTTCATGGCTCATTATATGCTACTATTTGTTCTATTTTTATCATTTTTTCAATCTTATGCTAATGATGATATTTCTCCTTCCATCATTTGCAAAAATACCCACTTTCCAAATTTCTGTGAATCAATGTTCCCAACTTGGAATAATGTCACTTCCAAACATAATGTCTATTACTATGGTCGATTTTCGGTTCACAAATCTTTATCTACAGCTCATAAGTTCATTTCCCTAGTCGAAAAACACCTTAGAAAACCCGAAAATCTAACGATTCCCGCGATTCACGCCCTCGAAGATTGTCTATTTTTAGCTGATTTAAACATAGATTATCTCTCAACAACATTCAAGATTGTTAATGAAACTTCCAAGATTTTGCCAATTTTGGAAGCTGAGGATTTGCAAACTCTGTTAAGTGCTATTTTGACAAATACACAAACTTGTTTAGATGGTCTCCAAGAAATTACTAGTACTTCTTTTGATCCTTGGAGTTTGAGAAATGACATTTTAACCCCTCTCATTAATGACACAAAACTTCATAGTGTTTCTTTAGCTTTGTTCACAAAAGGGTGGGTTCCTAAGGACAAAAAAGGAACTAAAATTACTCAAAAGAAGTCAGCTTTCAGAAATGGCCACTTACCTTTGAAAATGTCTGCTAGAAATAGGGCTATATTTGAAACAATCAGCAGGAGAAAGCTGCTCCAGCAACAAGTTTTGGTGAGTGACTCAAACAAATCGTGATCGGCTATATGAATCCTTACTGTCCCATTTAAGCTCAACTCATGCTATCATCACGCCAAATAAAAATATATCTGAAAATAAGTTAAATATATGTAAATAAATATAATAATAGTAATATTAGGAGTCCTCTAACAAGACTAAAATCTATTCCCGACTAGTAGATATCACTTGTATAGATCTTTTTCCTCCATTATACCCTATTTTTAGCTAAGTGTGCATTAATTGTAAGAAATTTAAGTCTTTCGAGACTACTTTCTTTGATGTGATTTTAGATCTACATTGTTCCAATGAAAAAAAATTCCCACCTAAGCATAAATTTTTGTAACAAATTAAAGTCACTATAGCAATGGGGAGCTTTGGAGCAATGGTAAAGTTATCTCTGTGTGATCTATAGGCCACAAATTCGAGAAGTGAAAGTAGTCACTTATGCTTGCACTAGAGTAGGCTGTCTAGCAGCCCTTTTTTTTAATGAACGTGGTGTCCGCGCCAACTTTCATGCATCTCGACTAAATCCACGAGATACCTGCCACCTCCCACCAACAACAGGTACCAGGTAACTCTGTCCACCAAGGCTAGAACAGATGGGAAGAATCACCTAGTGTTTTTTGTCTCCGCTGGGATTTGAACCTGAAACCTCAGACCTCATGGTTCTTTAACGCACTTCATTGACCACTAGGTCACACCCTTGAGTGCAGTCTAGTGGCCCTTCTTTGAACCATGCGTGAACGCGGAATGCTCCCTTTATTAAAAGTTACTATATATAGCAATACTTTGTAGCCACCATAGATTATGTGATGAAACAAAGTGCTTTTTTGTTTATGTCACAGGAATATGATGACCAAGTTTTGGTGAGTGATGTTGTGATTGTAAACCAAGATGGAAGTGGGAATTGTACTACCATAAATGATGCTGTGGCTATTGCTCCAAATAATACTGATGGTACCACAGGCTATTTTCTCATATATATTACTGCTGGTGTGTATAAGGAATATGTATCAATTGACAAAAACAAGAAGTATTTGATGATGATTGGTGATGGTATCAACCAAACAATAATCACAGGCAACCATAGTTACAATGTTGATGGATATACAACATTTAATTCTTCTACTTTTGGTAAGTACCTTCATAATTACTCTATTTTTCAAGTTATCATATCGAGCGTGATAAGGTCTGCGTACACTTTATCCACTCCAAACCCCGCTTATGGAACTACACTGGATTTGTTCGTTATTGTAACTTGATAATGTAAAAATTCTTTACACTATACAAAACATAAGCTCATATATAACCTACAGGTTAAAGTTGATGTATAATAACATGCAACTCTTTATAGTAAACTTGATATGATAACCTATAAACAGAGCAATAATTTTTGTATGAAAAAAATCCTGATAGAAAGTGTTTCTCCCTTTAATGCGCCTTATGCGGTGCAAATCAGGATGTCCTTTTCTTACTATTTTGATATGTTTTACTTTGGCCGATTGAAAACAACCTCTCTACCTTCACACGGTAGGGGTGAAGCTGCGTACACACCACCCTTCCCAGACTCCACTTATGGGATTACACTGAGTATGTTATTGTTGTATGTGGCATAAATCCAAATTAGTTGGAGCCTCAAAGGGGCTACTGTCCTACCGGACAACGGGTGAGAAACCAGAAAAAAGCTTAGATCCCTATTTTTAACAGGATTATCTTACAATGTTTTCCTATTTTATCAACAGCTGTGGTTGGTCAAGGATTTGTTGCAGTTAACATAACATTCCAAAACACAGCAGGAGCAATTAATCACCAAGCAGTTGCAGTTAGAAATGGTGCAGATTTATCTACATTCTACAGCTGCAGCTTCCAAGGGTACCAAGACACATTATATGTACACTCACTTAGACAATTTTACAGAGAATGTGACATTTATGGCACAGTCGATTTCATATTCGGAAACGCTGCTGCAGTTTTCCAGAATTCCAACATATACCCGAAACTCCCTTTACAAAATCAGTTCAATGCAATCACAGCACAAGGCAGAACAGATCCGAATCAAAACACGGGAATTTCGATTCAAAATTGCACTGTAAAACCATCAGATGACTTAAAATTCAGTAACAGTAGCACACAAACGTACCTTGGTAGGCCTTGGAAGGAGTACTCGAGGACTGTTTATGCGCAAAGTTTCATCGATGGATTCGTGAATCCGTCAGGATGGAGAGAATGGTCAGGGGATTTTGCACTCAACACGAGTTATTATGCAGAGTTTAATAATACAGGGCCAGGTTCTAACACCAGTGGCAGAGTCACTTGGCCTGGTTTTCATGTTATTGATGCTGCTAATGCTGCTAATTTCACAGTTTCTGCCTTCTTACTTGGAGATAATTGGTTGCCACAAACTGGAGTGCCATATTTTAGTGGTCTGTTATAAACATGATCTCAGTAAAATGTAAAACCTCAAGTCTGTTCCAATTGAGGTCGATGTGTATAACTAAAGGAGGTGACATATTTTATGTAGTTAACTTATCTACGTAATAGGCCTTGAGACACATGCAAAGAAAAATTGAAATTTGAGCCAGAAGTATCTAATAGGAACACCACATGATGTGTTCGGATGCTGAATTGAAACAAGAGGTAGTTCGAGAAATAATAGTTTGTTTGGCCAAGCTTATGGGAAGCCAGATATGCTTATTTTAGAAAATTGAGGTGTTTTGTCAAAGCTTGTAGGGAAAAAATAAGTGCGTTTCAGTAGTATATACAGTTTTTCAGAAACTAAAAGAAATAGTTTTTTCCCGGAAGCACTTTTCGAACACTAGCCAAGCACAAAATACTGTTCTAATATTGGCAAAACTATTTTCCAAATTAAGAAGTCAAACACAAACTACTGCTCTCCAAAAGTACTTTTTCGAAAAGTACTGATAATAAAAAGCAATTTTCAAAATAAGCAGGTTTTGGAAGCTTGACCAAACAAACTATAAATGAAATTTACTTACAAGTTTAAAGAGCAGTCAATGTATTCCACCTTGTATGAGTTACCTTGATCCCAGCTAGTTTGGTATTGAGGTGTAGCTGATTGATACAAATTGAATTGAATGAATTATACGACAGAATTGCTCGAACCCGAGACCTCTGAAAAGGGATAAGTTTACCACCCCACCACAACCTTTGGTGGGTGTAACTTTGCCAAAACGGCCTTTGCTTTTATTTCTTCCTTTTCATTCTTATGTCAAGAATCACCACATTATACAGAATTCTTCTGAACATGCCCACTTAAGCATGCACATTTGAATAGAACAAGATAGATACAAAAAAGATTCATATAATAGACCCCAACGAATATCTGATTGAATCGTAGTTGATTCAATGATCGAATAATCATCCCATTCGGACTTTCATTTCTTTTAGTTCTTAGAAGTACTTCATTTCATTTCCAGTCCAACAGGTCTGGTTCTGTCCATAGTGACCAATTAACATTAGTCCAAAAAACTGAATTTCTTTAGAAAAAGCTTTGAAGTTTTAAGATACATGAAACTGGCCTTTTATTCCAATAACAACATATTCCGTGTAATCCCACAAGTGGGTTCTGGAGAGGGTAGGATGCACATAGACCTTATCTCTGCCTTTCGGGGTAGAGAGGTTGTTTCTCCTAGACCCTCAGCCTTTTATTCCAAACACGTAAAAAAGACTTGAAAAAAGATTTTAAGGGAACAATGCAACCCATGATAAAAATAGACACACCTCAGAACTTTTGGAAGAAGTCATATATGTGTTCATTAATTTCTTCTGGTTTTTCTTGGTTGATGAAGTGTGCAACTCCTTCCATGATAACTACTTCTTGCAAGAATGGCACCATTTTTTGGAAGCCACCTTTGTGGATATATTCCTTAACACCAGGTGTATTGTAAGTTAGGTCGACATCCCCTACAATGAACTTAACCGGGACCTTTATTTGCACACCGGTCCACGGCGCGGTCAGCTCCCAGTTTCTGCAACGGTAAAAAATGAAACAATAATAAAATGGCCACACAAACAGATAACATGCATCATATATAATTGTATACATAGAAGACTTAAGGGGTTGGTTGGTTGGTGGGATAAGGGATAACAGATAAAATGTGGGATTATCTTATCCCGTGTTTTGTTATGGGTATTAATTAGTCCCGGAAACCATTTTGTACTAGGTGGGATAGTTAATACCATGGGATATCCTTGTTTATCCCATCACGGTAACCAAACGACTCCTAAGAGTATCAGCGTCAAAGCAACTAGAGGCAGATCCAAGATTTAAACTGGATGGATTTAACTTTTAAAGTTCTTAGCACCTGACATATTGTGATTGTCCAGTCCATTAGGAAGCGTTTTTTGGAGTGACAATAGGGGTATCAGCTCAGAATTTAGTATCTGTTGAAATTTGACAGTTAACATGCATCATATATAATTGTATACGTAGAAGACTTCTAAGTTGCGCGGACTCTTCACTTTTCATGCCGCACCCGTGTCGGATTCTCCAAAGATACACCACTTTTGGAGAATCCGACACGCACGCTTTGACATTTTTGAAGAGTCCGAGCAACATAGGAAGACTTAAGGGGTTGTTTGGTTGGTGAGATATGGGATGACAATTCCGGGATTATTTTATCCCGCGTTTGGTTATGGGTATTAATTAGTCCCGAGAACTATTTTGTACTAAAATGGCGGGATGAGCTATCCTATATAGAAGATGGTATAGCTAATCCCATGGGTCTATCCCATCCCGGAAACCAAACGACTCCTAAGAGTATCAACGTCAAAGCAACTAGAGGCACATCCAAAATTTAAACTTGATGGATTCAACTTTAGAATTCTTAACACCGAACACATTCTACTATTGAAATTACGAGTTTAGAGTTTAATATTTGTTGAAATTTTAGTAGTTACACACATATATCTCTAAGTTGCCTGTCAAAAATACCTATGAATGTAGTAGCACCCGTGTCGGATCCTTCAAAATGCTCTACGTTTGGAGGATCCGACACACACAAAGTGATATTTTTGGAGAGTCCGAGCAACGTAGAAAAATACCGGGTTCAGTTGAAGTTGCTATATTAGGCTGCATCGGCCTCTTAAAGTAATAAGTTGATTCATGATAGCAGATCCATAAATCAACAAAGGATGACAACTTTTAGTATACAACATATATATAGCACAGTTCTTAGTTCATATTAGAAACAATACCACAAAAAAATTTGAGCAAAAAATAAACCTAAGAGTTCTTGAACAAAATAGGTCATTTGGTGAAGAAAATGATAAGGCAACTCACAGGTCCATAGCTCGATAGTAGTTTAATCCACCAGTAAAACCTGTCTGTCTGAATTTGTTGGCATAGTAGTTGAGATCCTCTTCTGACAACCAAGACGGCAATGTAATGGGAGTATGAGGTGAACCCCCAAATCCTTTCTCTTTAGGTACACGAAGAGGAGCTGGATTGCGTGATGTTAAAAATTTCGCTATTAGTCTTGCGGTATCAACACGAGCAAACTCCTCTTCTACCTCTCCATATTCCTAATAAAACAACACATTCAAAAGGGTGTTTTCAGCAACGATGATTAAATAACGTCTTCAGCAATGATGAAGAAATCTCAATAGCACCTGGAAACCACTGGACTTCATCAAATTTGTCCAACAGCTAGGTTTTTTTTGGTTTTATGATTTAACTCTAACATAAGAACTTTTTCTTTAAATGATAAATCAAAAAGTCACTAAAATTCTATACACCAAGATGGTGCCAAAGAAATACAAGTTTCTGGCACTGAGCTTCCAAAAAAATTGCAAACTATCTATGCAAATAGGATGTTCTGTTTTCACAAAAAGTACAAGTGAAAAAGTTTCCATTCCTTTGCAATTTCCACTATAAGCGTACAAAATAAGAATATAAGTACTTGGATTAAGAAATCAAAATCAAGATAGGATAGTTATCGAGAAACTGTTTAACAAATGTTCAGAAGAAAGCTGAATGGTGAGAACTGGGACACCGAAAAGTCACAGCAAATTAGCTTCTGCACTAACCAGTAGGGTCTGTAATTTAGCAACGTAACAAATTGAAAAGAATACACTAATGAGTACTTTTATCAAATCTCACGGACACGGTCAAATCATGAGGGTAGTATTTTATCATTGTGTGGATCCTAAGCTTTTATGGGTTTTCCAACCAACAACCCCCCCCCCCCTCCTTTTTCTCTATAGGAGGCGGTTGAATATATGAACAAGACTGTCAAATATATTCAACTGATCACGAAAACGTTGTTACACAATAATCATAAGCATGAAGATTATCAACATGAGAAAGTACCAAAAAAGAATTCAGAAATTTTGAGAAGATATGTTTGTTGAATCATTTCACCAAAGATCTTGATTAATTTGATCCACAAAAGCATTCAACATTGAGTGGTCCCAAAGCTCCGTATCCTGTTTGTTATGTACTAAATATCAAAGTGATATTCAATTGAAGTATCTGCAAATAAACTTAATTTCGTGCTTTTTGCTAATGTACAACCCAAGAAACAGAGAAAGATGAGCGTCTTTTACATCTTGACAAGCACAATGCTTAGATTTTATGCACATTGCAGGGGGAAATTGCATATTATTGGTATCAACAGCTACTTCTGGACTCTTCCTTATAGTCTTTCACCAAAAATTCCTGCTTTAGGACGCATAACCAACTAATAACATAGCTTACAAAGGCAAAAGAATGAAAGTATATTGAAACAGAAATGATACAGCAATTTAAGACACCTTATGCCAGATATCACATATAAAAATGTCCCAGAATAGTTACTCCAATACAATTCAAACACTGAATTTCCAGAAAAGTTATTTGATACGAAATAATTGGAACCAATGATACCACCAAAATCTTGACTTTATCCTTAAGTGCATGCAGTAAGGAAGATCATATAAAAGATCTCCTCAATCCGGAATTAGTTGCAGGCAGCTATATGAATCCTTAGCTCCCGCTTGGACATAGATTTTGAAGTTGAAACTTGAAACTTGAAACTTGAAAATTTGTGTTTTTAAAGTTGAGATTTTTGAAATTTGAGGTTATGTTAGGACATGCATTTTACTTGGAAAGAATTTAAAGTTTTGTGAATGGAAGTCCCAAAAACTCAGATTTTCAAAATGTGATCAAATTTCATAGCCAAACAGATATAACTTTAAATTCAGCTATGGCCAAGCGCTAGCTTAAACTTTTCTAAACAATTTTTAATTGAGCTCCCCTATGTGAATTTTTAATATCCGTTAAACTTAACCCAACCCTCCCTAAATCCAAACTGAAATTAGTAGAGTTAAGGAAAATAATGTGAAAGTTGAAAGAAGAAAAACAGAGGAGAGAAGGATGCTGGAAGAAACCTGAAATCTGCAAATATAGTAATCATCCCCGAGGACAGCACGCATAGATTCAATTGGCTTTCTCTTGGGGTTCCTGGGGTGGAAGACAACGCTCATATTAACCAGTGCTTTGATCCTATCAGGTCGCAAAAGGCATAGGTTCCAAGCTATAACAGCACCCCAATCATGTCCAACAAGGAACACCTAATTCATAGAGGCAAATAAAAAATTTAAGTAGCAAATGCATGTGCATCCACTGTTTGGAACTCAATCTATGTAAATATGTATATATGTATATATAAAAAGCGTTGAAGTCTATGCACTAGTGGTTAAAAATATTTATACAATCAAGTAGCTTATAACATAAGTACAGGCAAATTTCAAAGAGAGTGGAAGATAACGAAAAGGAGACAAGGTCCTCACTGAAAATAAGACAAACTACCATTCCATCTATCATACCAGTCAAGTCAAGTCAATCCAATTCGTTCCGAATAATATCCTCTTAGAGTTCGATCTTGATGGGGATATCATAACTATTCTATCTGTAGGAGTGCCTGTTGTGACTCGTGAATGTTATAACAGAGAATTGAAGGCCTTATTTCTGGGACATCTAGAAATGCCATCCTGTTCAAGTATCCCATACTTCCCCTGCTTCCTTCTGACAGTTCCTCTGACATTTTCTTGCAATCTTCCTCCCAATATCTTTAACAAGATTGTTTTACGACTGCCAGAAGGTCCCATTAAGGCAAGAACAATATCTTGATGAATGTGATAGCATCCAATTCTATGTATTTGCTATATCTATTTGTTCTTCTTTTTTTCAAGTGTGGTGTCCGGCTCGACTAATTCCACGGGATACCTGCCACCTTTCACCAACAACAAGTACAAGGTAACTCTGTCCCCCAAGGCTAGAACATATGGGAAGAAATCACCTAGTATATTTGTCTCTATTGGAATTTGAACCTGAGACACCTCATGGTGCTCAACCCACTTCATTGACCACTAGGCCACACCCTTGGATATGTCTATTTGCTCTAATCTATCTTAACTACTATTAAGTTTGAACTACTTAATTAATTTATCATTATCATAGTTTATCATCTTTTTTTTTCTCTCTAATAACAGAGTTAGAGATCATTGAGTGAAAGGTTATTTGATTGTATTATGATAGTCTCCTATTTATACAGCTGTTTGGGAATTGAATCCCAAGATTACATGTAAGGTAAAGGAAAGATATTAAATTACAGATACATTCCTAATACTAACAGATTACCGTCAATAAAATCAAATGAGATCTTTACAAAATAAAATAAAATCAGATCTGAAATCAAGCTGTTGATATTGTTCAGATATGAACTTTAAGATGCTCATATTGTTCCTTTATCTAATCCATCTAGTTGCTTCCTACACAATCATTTGTTTAAGGCCACAAAACACTCGCTTGAGGCGGCAAATAGAGAGGATCATATTTGAACATGAATTATCGCCGAGGTATTTGACGCTCAAGCAAATGTGGAAGCAGACTCCGTCAAAAAGTTTGTATGCATCAAAGAAATGGAAGGGCTCCCGTTATTACCTTGATGAGCATCTTTTTTCAGACTGATAAGCACTAATTAACATCCATTAATAACCTAGAAAAAATGCTGACTAACTGACTATTACAGGTTAACTACATAATCTAGAAGAAATACTATTAACTGATGCATCCACTGCCTATATATACTATAAGTTGTCCACCACTGTCACTAAATTCTAGATTCGCCTCATCCCTCTAACTTCTAAGGTCATAAAGTGCTTGCTTGAGGCGGCAAACAGAGATAGAGCCATTTGTTAAGATGAATTATCGGCAAGATAGTTGTCACTCAAGCAACTGTGGAAGCCGACTCCGTGAAATATCAAAGAAATGGAAGGGCTCACCTTCTTACCTTGATAAGCATTTTTTTCAGAGGGATAAGATGCTAACCTACTATAGCAGGTTAACTACCTAACTTGAATACATAAAAAAGTTAAAACAAAAAATACAAAATTATCTATAAATACATTAGCTGATGCATCCACTGTCCATATATATTAAGTTGTGCACCACTGTCACTAAATCCTAGATTGCCCTGTAATTACTCAAACTATACTATACATATATGTAAACAGAACTCTAAAACGGAAAACTTTATTTGTATAATATTAACTTTGTGAACCCACTATCAAATATATTACTCGACTTTAAATTCTAGATTCGCCTCTGACCTAATCGAGACCTAGAGCATCAAGAAGGGCAATAAGGTCACTCGCTATATGAAAGACAATATAGCTAGAAGGAGAAGTAGAGGAATCAAAGAAATAGAAGGGGCAAGCATTAATTAGCAATAATTGATAACCTAGAAAAAAAATGCTAAAAGACCTACTAAGATCCTACGGCATTACACCAGTCCGCCTCCCTTTTTTTCCAATGGGTTCCAGTCCGCCTCCCTTAATCGTCTACAAACGCCGCAGCACTAACCCACAACCATCAATTGCTCCTCAGCCTGCTTGCCCCATTCCCGATTTGGAACTCATCCCTTCCCCTCCTCGATGTCCGTCTTCCCCTATCCGTCCTGTCACTCGATCTCAAAACAACATCTCCAAACCGAAACAAAACTTTGATTATCTAGCAAACTTGACCCCCACCATCACACCAACCACTGTCAAACAAGCACAAAAACATCCAGAGTGGCGTGAGGCGATGAATCAGGAAATTGATGCTTTAATTGAAAACCAGACCTGGGAACTTGTTCCTCATGACCCGACTAAAAATATTGTCTCTTGCAAGTGGCTTTTCAGGATTAAAAGGAATGCAGATGGGTCCACTGATAGATACAAAGCACGCCTGGTTGCAAAAGGCTTCACTCAAAGGACGGGTATTGACTTTCACAGAATTTTCAGCCCAATCGTCAAGCCAACCACGGTTCGCATTGTCCTTTCTGTGGCACTTCGCTACAACTGGCATCTTCGTCAGCTTGATGTCAACAATGCCTTCCTCCAAGGCGACCTAGATGAGGAGGTATACATGGCACAACCTCCGGGATTTGTTAGCAATACCAGCCCGACCCACATATGCCGGTTGCGCAAGGCGATCTATGGCCTAAAACAGGCTCCTCAGGCGTGGTACAATGCTCTCACAGGTCACCTTTCATCCATGGGCTTCGTTAAGACAAAATCGGACGCCTCGCTACTTGTTAGACATGGTCTAGGTGACACCTTGTTTGTACTTGTCTATGTAGATGACATCATTGTCACTGGGAGCAACAACTTCAGCGTCAATCACGTTATTAATTCTCTTGCTTCCCACTTCTCTGTTAAATATTTAGGTAACCTTCACTACTTTTTTGGTGTTGAAGTGATACGCAGCTCGGACGGCCTAATTCTCACTCAAGCGAATTATGTGAATGAGATCTTGAATGATGAGTTGATGAATGACTACAAAGGTGTTCACACGCCAATGAGTGCTTCTAAGCTGCTCACCTTAGATGATGGAATTCACTTGACTGATACAACTCGTTATCGTCGAGTCCTGGGCAGACTTCAATACTTGTCGTTCACTAGACCGGACATCGCCTATGCAATCAACAAGTTGTCTCAGTTTATGCAGGCACCATCAGACCTTCATTGTAAAGCTTTGAAACGTGTTCTCCGCTACCTTCGTGGTACGATCCAACTAGGATTACGTGTGACTCCCATTGATGACTTCAATCTGCACATATACTCTAGTGCAGATTGGGGTGAGAACATTGTTGATCGAGTTTCTACCTCTGGTTGCATCTTGTTCCTTGGTCACAATCCGATTAGTTGGTACTCGAAGAAGCAAAACACCGTCTCTCGCTCTTCCACAGAGTCTGAATACCGAGCAGTTGCTAATGCCCTTGCTGAAACCCTGTGGGTTACCAATTTCTTGAGTGAGTTGCGCTTTCCAGTACATCAGTTGCCTACCATTTATTGCGACAATCTTGGTGCCACATTCCTAAGCAAGAGTCCTGTCTTTCCCAGCCATGTGAAGCATGCCGCTTTGGACTTTTACTTTGTTTGCCACCATGTTGAAAGCAAAAGGGTCCGGGTTGTTAATGTTCATGGTGCCGACCAAATTGCTGACACTCTTACCAAGGCACTGCCTAAGCCTTCCTTTGAGCGTAACCTATTCAAGTTAGGCTTAGTCATCCATAGCCTAACTTAAGCGGCGTATTGGATCCTACGACATTACACCTCTCAGTGTTAGCATTAGAATTGGTTTAGGACTCATAGAGCGTAGTTGTTTCTTATTATATTTCTGCATTTATTGTTATTCAGTTAGGATACTTTACTAGTAGTTAGTTAGGAGTCTTCTTATTCCCCGTAACTCTATTTAAAGAGTCTCTGTCTTCATTAATAAAATACAGTTTTTCATTGCTTCATCAAGCTTTTATAATAACAGTTTAACTACATAACTTAAATACATAAAAATTTATACAACAATCACAAAATTAAGTACTTCCCCCGTCCAATTTAAGTGTCTTACTTTCCTTTTTGATCTGTCCTAAAAAGAGTGTCTCTTTCTATATTTAGTAAGTTTTTCAATTCCAACATTCTACCTGACAAGTTTAAAACCACAAGATTTAAAGGACTACACACATCTTTAATTTAAGACCACAAGATTCAAAAGTCTCCCTTTATTTCTTAAATTCAGTGTCCAAACAAACTAAGACACTTAAATTGGAACGGAGGGAGTATATATATTAACTGATGCATCCACTGCCTATATGGGGATCTTAGTAGCTCAATTGATTGGTTACCTGAACTTTTACCGAGTTGGTGAGGGTTCGATTCCCAACCATGTAATCCCTCCCTCCATTTCCCATTCCACTACCCCCAATTAAAAAAAAAAAATCTTAATAGCTCAGTTGATTGGCTACCTGAACTCTCACTATGTCGGTGAGGGTTCGATTCCCCATCTTGTAATCCCCTCCCCCATTTTTCCTTCCCCTACCCCCAATTTTAAAAAAATAAAGAAAGAATCTTAGTAACTCAGTTGGTTAGCTACCTGAACTTTTACCATAATGGTGAAGGTTCGATTTATCACCTTGTAATCCCCTCCTCGTCTTTCCCTTCTCCTACCCCAATGTGATACTTAAAAAAAAAAGATAAATAACAACAAGAAAAAATCCAACTGCCTATATATATTAAGTTGTGAACCACTGTCTATAAATACTTGATTGCCCTGTAATTACTCGAACTATACAATACATATTTGTAAGCAGAACTCCAAAAGGAGAAACTTTATGGGTAAAATATTTAAATTCTAGATTCGCATCTGGCCTGATTGAGACACAGAGCATCAAGAAGGGCAATAAGGTCACCCACTATATGAGAAACAATATAGCTAGAAGGAGAAAAAGGGGCATCAAAGAAATGGAAGGGCAAAGAATAATTGATGACCTAGAAATTAGAAAAAAATGCTAACCAACCTACTATTACAGGTTAACTACATAGGAAATTAAACAAAAATCACAAAATTAAGTATATATATTAACCGATGCATCCACCGCCTATATGGGGATCTTAGTAGCTCAGTTGGCTGTCTACCTGAACTTTCACCTTGTTAGTGTGGGGAATCACTTGTAATCACCTCTCCCATTTTCCCCTTCCCCTACCCCCATGTAATAATAAAAAGAAGCATCCAACTGCCTATATATAATAAGTTATGCGCCATGTCAGTAAATCCTAAATTGCCCTGTAATTACACGAACTATACTATACATATATGCAGACATAACTCTAAACAGAGAAACTTTGGGGGCATTAGGCCATGACTTTTCCGGAGTTGAACTCAGCAAAAAAAGTTTGGTCATCAAATTCCAAAATTTTCAGAAATTTGAAAAATATCACAAGGCTATTTTCACTTTTTTCACTCAAAATCAGCCTTTTGGCCATATTCATTATAAAAGAATAAAAAAAAAAATCCCTTCAAATTAAAGGGCCAGCCAGGTGCACTAAACCTCTGCTATACATGGTCCGGAAAACACGTTTGGTCATCAAATTCCAAAGTTTTCAGAAATTTGAAAAATATCAAAAGGCTATTTTCAGTTTTTTCACTCAAAATCAGCCTTTTGGCCATATTCATTATTAAAAAAAAACTTTTTCCCTTCAAATTAAAGGTGCAGCCAAGTGCACTAAACCTCTTATACATGGGTCTGAGGAAGGGCTGAACCACAAGGGTTTATTGTATGCGGCCTAACCCTGAATTTCTGCAAGAGACTGTTAAATAGCTTTAGAGCCTGTTTGGATTGGCTGAATTTAAGTAGCTTTTAAGCTCCAAGTGCTGAAAAGCACTGAAGCTTAATTTATATTGGATAAAAGTAAATATTTAAAAAACTTAACAGATTAATCAAAGCAAAACAATTGTTAAGTTAAAAAAGTTAAAAGCAATAAGTTGGATAACCCCGACTTACTGTTTTTAGCTTGAAAGCACTTAATTTAAAAGCTACTCAGAATTTTGCCAAACACTCCAAAAAGATAGAAATCAACTTAAAAGCAACTTTTAAGCCCATCGAAACAGATTCTTATACACGAAAATTCAAAAACAACTCCAATTTGTATTCATGTCCAAAGACAACTTCAATTTTTCACTTCGGAAACAAAAACTACTTTTTTCCGAATACTCGCAATTTTCATGGCCAAACGCCTTATGTGCATAAACTTCCGCTATACGCAGGTCTGAAAAAGGGCCGAACCACAAGGTTTATTGTACTACGCAACCTTAACCTGCATTTATGCGGTAGGTTGTTTCCACGGCTTGAACCAAAACAACTTTACTCACGAAAATTCAAAAACAACTCCAATTTGTATTCATGACCAAACACAACTTCAATTTCCAAATATCATTAAAAACAAAAAATATTTTTTCTCGAATACTTGCAATTTTCATGACCAAAAGCCTTATGTGCATAATATTACAGACTTTAAATTCTGTTTTCACCTCTGACCTGATCGAAACACACCTTAATTATCAGTTGTTCACTTTTCTTACCGGATATATCACCATTGTTTAGGTAGGAAAAATAAACAACTGATAGTTGTAATAGTTGAAGTGTGTTTCGATAAATATTTGGTAATAGTTCAAGTAGAAACTAACTCACACACCTGATAATTCAGGTATAAAACTCAAAAATCGGGATACTTTAGGTGTTTTTGACCCTTCACACTAAGTTATGCCCCATGTCACTAAATCCTAGATTGCTCTGTAATTACTCAGAACTATACTACACATATATGTAAACAAAACTCTAAGAAGAGAAACTTTATGTGTATAATATATAGCGTTTAAATTCTAAATTTGCCTCTAACCTGATCGAGACCTAGAGATCCTCTCTCCCTTTTCCCAGTTCCCCTTTCCCTTCCCCAATATAATTTTTTTTTTTTAAAAAGATAAATAATTAAAAGTTATGCACGGAAAATTTTAGCAGCTCAATTGGTTGACTAACTAACTTTCACCTGGTTGAGGACCCCATATTTTAATCCCCTCCCTATTTCCCTTACCTCAACTTTTTTTTAAAATAATAATAATACTAAGTTACTTTATGTGCATAATAATACGGAGTTTAAATTCTAGATTCGCCTCTAACCTGATCGAGACGGAGAACATCGAGAAGTGCAATAAGGTCACCAACTATGTGAAAAACGGTATAGCTAGAAGGAGAAGGAGGAGCATCAGTATCGCCATAACCACGGAGATCTGGAGCTATTGCACGGTAACCCTTAGACGAAAGAGAAATCAGTTGGTGACGCCATGTATACCAGAGCTCAGGGAAACCATGGAGGAATAGTATTGTTGATGGACCTTTACCAATTTCAGCAATATGCATATTTATGCCGTTTACATGGAGATTTTTGTGCTGTATATTCTCCATAGTTTGGTTGTGTGTGAGTTGAGTGCCTTTTTCTGGGTTTTTGGTAGAGATGATGAACAAAAATATAGTTGTGTTTTTGAATATTGAGCCCACTCGTATTAAAAGATACTATTACCATATAATACTCTCTCCGTTCATTTAACTTGTGTACTATATTAAAAATAGATGTTCAATAATCAATACTATTTGTCTAATTTATAAAATTAGGAGATAATTTTACACTTAATTTTTAATTTATTTTTATCATTAATTATAGTCATTTTTCTATTATATTTTTCAAGACATTCTATTTATTATATTTAAATGGTAATATGATAAAATTACCTTTTTATTTATAATTTCTTAAAAAATGTGTAAAATTAATAGTGGATAGGTATTTTTAGACGGAGGAAGTAGTAGAATAGTACAAAAGGGTTGCCATAATACTAATAAAAACAAAGAAACATTTATCCTTATGCATTGAAAATTGGGAAACCCAACTTGATTTTTCTTTTTAATTTTTAATGTTTTCTAATATTGAGGACTGCAACATTTGACTTGTATCCCCTGTCCATTGAGAAACCCAACGTTTTTTTCTATATCATATAAGGGGAAGGTGAAAAATATTTGGTGATTTTTTTTATCTAATAAATTTAAATTTTGATGGATAGTATGCATATCTAGATATTTTAATTTATATGTGTCAGTTAAACACTTTAACATATAAAATGATTATCAAGACACTTTAAAAATTTGTGTGTCATATCAACATCAGGTGTCTACAAGATACAGTGAGAACGAGTTGGAGTGTTTAGTTGTCAGTTGAGGTGTCTACATGTGCACTCTCAAAGTTGGAGTGCTTAATTGTCAGTTGAGGCTAAGTTTGAGTATCTATTTATGTATTATGTCATTTTTAATCTGCTCAAACTTGGCCTAAACTAGCAAGTAAACACTCTAATTTTGAGTATACACCTCAACTCGTTTTCACTGTGTTAGTTGAACAATCAACTTACAAAAAAATCTTCTAGACAACTCCAAAATTGATGTGCTACGCTAGCTCCGCGAGACACAGTGGATACGAGTTAGAATGATTAGTTGCTACTTGAGACCAAGTTGAGCTTTCTAGATGTGCACTCTCAACGTTGGAGTGCTTACTTGTCAGATGAGGCCAAGTTTGAGTGTCTGTTTATGTGTTATGCCATTATTTGATTGTATAGACACCTTTAAAAATTTATGTGCTACGTCAGCGTCGGGAATCTATGAGACACAGTGAGGATGAGTTAGTGTGTTTAGTTGCCAATTGAGACCAAGTTGAGGTGTCTACATGTGCTCTCTCAAAGTTGGAGTGGTTACTTGTCAGCTAAGACTAAGTTTGAGTCTATTTATGTATTATGCCATTTTTAATCTACTCAAACTTGGCCTCACCTGACAAGTATACACTTTATCTTTGAGTATGCACATCTAGACACCTCAACTCGTCTTCTCTGTGTCAGTTGAACAGTCCAACTTACAAAATAATTACTTAAACGCCTCCAAGATTTATATGCCAGGTCAACGTCGGGTGTACAAGAGACGCCGTGAGGATGAGTTGGAATATTTAGTTATCAGTTGAGATCAAGTTGAGATGTCACTCTTAAAATTGGAGTACTTACTTGTCAATGGAGACCAGATTTAAGTGTATGTTAAAGTTGTTAGGATATACTATTAACCATGCGTTTTGATATAGTATTATTTATTAAATGATTATTTATTTATTTATTTAATTCAATAAAGTATTACATGAAATAGATCATTTTGTCATACATGTGTCCTCAACTTATATAGTAGATGATTTGGTGTATAGAGTTTGAGCTTATACACATAAGATTAAATCATCAGTTCTTATAAGTTAAAGTTATAGTTCACAATCGTAGATGGGAATTTGGACAAACCATCAGAATGATTGTAGCACGAGATTAAAAGTAATTTATCTTGATTACGAGAACGGTGTAGTTCTAACTTCTCGTGCTAGTGCATTTTGTATGTTTTGAACAGGACCGAGTAGAGATAGATGTTTTAGACTGACTGATAAAAACATATTCTCTAAACTATTAAATGTATTTATATTCTCAATCTTGATATAACTATTATGAGCTGTATATATTAATTATCGTTTTGATTTATTAAAAGGCGAGATCCTGAGATGGGTCAACATGCCTGATAGATTGGATGATAATAATATATATTGGTGAAATAATAAGTTAATTGATAGAATTCATGTCTCGGTATAGAGATTGATGATACACCTTTTATGAGAAGCTTATAAGTTTTCATATGTAAACCCGGCCGGTGGATTTATGAATCCGACTTATGAAATAAGTTAAGTATTGCTCTAAAGAAAATTAATCATTAATTAAATTCGTCAGTAATTTAATGTATTGATTAGTATCTGTAATCTTAACATGGAAAATTACATAAGTGTTTAATAGGGAATTATGAAATATAAATAGAGGAGTGCAATTACGAATTTCTAGTGGAATGATTTGTAATTTATTATGGTAAGAATAATTTAAATTAATATTTTAAATTATTTCCATAATAAGGAGCCTCAGTAATTAATTATGTGATCCCTACCGTGCTCATATTTAACTAGAACTCAGAATCCTATTTCTAAGGAATAGGGAAAAAGAAAAATAAAGTACACATTTGTTTCTTGTTTTTGAAAAAAAAGTACACGTTTGTTTTTCTTTTTTTTGAAACATAGGTATGTTTCTTATTCTCCCTTTTGAATTGGGAGAACTCCTCTATAAATAGGGGGTTCTTCCAACCTAGAAAAAGAGATTTAGTTTTCTAAACAATACTTGCCCATCCAAGTATTGAGAGAGTTTGGCTGTGAATTTGGGATCACTGGAGAAGACCGTACAACTGAAGTTGGACTTGCTTCAAGATATTTGTTCACGCTTCAAGAGGTAATTCTTGGTTAATTTTCAGCATACTTGATGTGTACTACGTGTTGGTATTTGTTGTCTATTATTCATGTAAGTAGTAAGTTCCTGGAATGCTTCCGCCGCGTGTACTGCTTTCCAACAAAAGTATTATGCCATTATTTGATTGTATAGACACCTCCAATAATTTATGTGCTATGTCTGCCCCGGATGTCCATGAGACACAGTGGGGACGGGTTGTGAATAGGACAGAACAAGCACAAATGATTTATGTGGTTAAGGGGAACTAATTTGGGATCGAGACGTAGTTGATTGATCAAGTGTTGCTCCTTTATTTAGCATCGGGAAATTTAATTGTGGAATGCTCTATACTGTTTTCTTATTAGTTGTCATGTTTTTTTCACTGTCGTTTTTCCTTTTCATAATTACTTTGTTTTGCTGCAATTGAGCCGAGAGTCCTTCTAAAACAGCTCCACAAGGTAGGGGTATGTTGCTGTTGGCAAATTCACTTGTGAAAAATGATGCTTCTGTGATTTCCTAGATTATTCATTTGCTGCATTTTGTTGTTCTTAGTGCTATTGAGCTTGAAAGAGAATATTGAGGAAGCTACGCGTAAATATAACGTGAAGGCAATTGTCATAACCGGTATGCTTCAGGCTTTTCTCGTTTTCCGAGACTAACTTGTTGTAATGGTTGAAAGTAACATACTTGTAGTGTATCAGGTTCAAGAGGAAACTTCTCAGAAGGATTTGATGTAACAGCTTTTGGTGGAAGTCAAAGGAGAAAGAGTAAGAACGATCATCGTCTGATTAGTTGTTTCTCTCCAGATTGATCAGTTTTGAGTTTCGTGTAATTTAAAGCCCTATTTTTATGCAGCACAAAGAGAACTTGGCTTTATGTCAATTGAATTTATCACTGACACATTGGAAGGTATTCCCTGGAGTATATATCCTATGAAGTTATTCGTTTGCTGTATTTTGTTATTCTTAGTGCTATTGAGCTTGAAAGAGAATACTGAGGATGCTACGCGTAAAGATAACGTGAAGGCAATTGTCATAACCGGTATGCTTCAGGCTTTTCTCATTTTCCTGAGACCAACTTGTTGTAATGGTTGAAAGTAACATACTTGTAATGTATCAGGTTCGACAGGAAACTTCTCATCAGGATTTGATGTAACATCTTTTGGTGGAAGTCAAGAGAGAAAGAGTAAGAACGATCATTGTCTGATTAGTTGTTTCTCTCCAGATTGATCAGTTACGAGTTCTATTTTGCTGCAGCACGAAGAGAACTTGGCTTTATGTCAATTGAATTTATCACCGACACATTGGAAGGTATTCCCCTGGAGTATATGTCTTACAACAACAACATACCCGGTATATTCCCACAAAGTGGGGTTTGGGGAGGGTAGAATGTACGCAAACCGTACCTTTACCTCAGATGAAGTAAAGAGGCTGTTTCCGATAGACCCCCGGCTCAAGACTGGAGTATATGTCTTACGATAACCTTTATTCGTGGACTTATGGTAACCATAATAATCCTCATTTCTTTTGCATCTCAGCTGCAACGAAGCCCATTGTTGCTGCTGTTGAAGGTCTTGCTTTAGGAGGCAGATTTGAAATTGCAATAGTGAGTGTGTAACAGTTTCTTTTAGGCTAATATATGCTTCCATTGGTGTTCTTCTATTCTGTTCTGCTCTGGCTTTTCTGCGGAAACAACATAATTGGTTGGCTACTGGTGTATCTAGAGACTCAGATTTTCGGCTTTTTAGTTTTGTTTGACATTTAGTATGTGACTGACTAAACGACGTATTTAGTAGGAACAAGATGGATACATATCGATAGAAGTAAACAACTTTTGAGGTGTAATGAGTTGTTTCCCAGTTCTACTAACTATGATTGAATCTTGATCAAATGTTCTAACGCATTTTGTTAGGCCTGTCATGCCTGCATATCAACCTCTACCTCGAAATTAGGCCTTCTCGAACTTCAGCATGAGATTCTTCCCGGGTTTGGAGTACCACAAGGAGAAGATATCTGGATTTTTCGATTAAATTCTCTGTATCTTTAACTGAGATATAGTTGTTCTGATGTTTGAGATTGCATATTACCGTGTCAAATGGTCAGCTTTTACCCCATCATTTGGAAATTAGTTTACGTTGTTTAGGTAACGTCATCTTTTAGAGCATTTAGTTACAAATGTTGCATCATTTCATACTCTTAATACGAATAAGAGAGTGTAAAACTTTGGTTGACATGTACATGACAGACATTAACGTTTAAAAGTCTTCTCATGTCGAATGAATCTGAGAAGAATGAGACTTCTCTGCGTGGAGATACCCTGGTATTTGCTGGCTACACTTGTCAAAATAATGATCGTTGCTCGTAATTTAATAAAAGAAAATCCCAAACTTTTGTACACTTTACTGCAAAAGAAGTAAGATGTCAATATGGAACTTGTGCTGCTAAGGCAGAAGGATGATGTTTTCCTCAACAGTTATACGTGATGACTATTCTAAAGTTTGATTTTTCTCAGGAACACAACGACTTCCTCGTCTGGCTGGCCTTCCAAAGGCTCTTGAAATGATTCTGGTACCTTATTCGGGTTCCTCTTTATGTTTGGTCTTACGAGTGACATTTCCACGCTTAATGTATCTAGTAATAGAATATATGGTTGAGTTGCCTCATCTTCACGTCTTGACTTGTAACGGAGTCTCTGTCAAGGGTTGTCTTAGTGCTAGAAATTGGGGTAAATTGAGCAGAATAACAGATAGGATTTAACATGTCCATGCTTAAAAATAGCGGTGTGACTATAGCAAAGTGAGGTACCAGACAATCGACACTTTTCATAAGCAAGCAGACATCAACTAACCAACATTAGCCATCACTTCCCTCAGATGAATTCTATTTATCATTTTGGAGCTTGACCATGTTCTATCAGTCTTTTCAGAACCGATAGATTAGCACCTCCAGCAGAAGCTAGGACATTGCTCTATTCTGCCAGAGCTCAGATCCAGAAACAAAATCCAAATGTTATCCATCCCTTGGTTAGTATCGATGTCATTGAACGTGGCATTCTTTGTGGCCCTCGTAATGGACTATGGAAGGTGGTATACTCTTCGCGATCTCTCTCTTTGCTATGACTGGCTAAATGGAATTTGCAATGACTTGGTCTTATATTGGCAGGAAGCAGAAGCTTTACATGAACTTCGACAATCTGATAGTTGCAGGAGCTTAGTGCATGTATTCTTTGCCAAACACTGCTAATATAATCACGACGATTGAGGTGATTGTCATGAATAGTAATTTGTAATTGACGATTGCTTCCACTATTGACCAGAAAGATGCAATATTTTCCTTAGATGTTTCAACCGTGCTATAGGTAGACGGAACTGGTATGGAAAAACCTTATGGATAAGGTTTGAAATGGTGAATTGAGGCAGAGTAAAAGTACCAGTTATTCAATACTTGTGCGGGTGGAAGTAGTAGGTACTCAGTGAAATAGATGAAACAACAACATACCCGGTGACCAGTGTACGTAATCTCACAAGTGGGGTCTGTGGATGCCCGTTATGAAAAAAAAAATAACCTTAGGTTCGAAATGGTGAATTGAGGTAGAGTAGACCAGTTATTCAATACTTGTGCTAGTGGAAGTAGTAGGTACTCGGTACAACAACAACATACCCAGTGAAATTCCACAAGTAGGGTCTCAGGAGGGTATAGTGTACGTAGATCTTACCCTTATCTCGTGGAGGTAGAGAGGTTGTTTCCGCTAAAATTATAATAGATGAAGCTTGTAAGTCATGTAAAGTATGTTTTAATGTGCTTACTACTCTTGTCCTTTAGTCATGAATTTCTTACAACAATTTGACATTATCCTAGCAACTTCCTCTTTAGAAAGAATTGTTAAATTGGACAAGAGAATCAATCTACATGTGGCCAACTGGCTTAAGCAATCAAACACTAACAACTAATCATCTATAAACCATCAACTTTTTTTTTTCTTCAAATTCAAGAAATACACAATGTCTTTAGCATCCATTTTCTTGTTCCTCTTCTTCTTTTCTACTGTTATTTCAGCCAATGTGTATGAAGAGCTCCAGAACTATGACTTCCCAATAGGCATTCTTCCAAAAGGGGTGATAGGCTATGAGTTGGACTCGAAAACAGGCGAATTCTCGGCGTATCTCAATGGCTCATGTAGGTTCATGTTGAGTTCATATGAGCTATATTACAAGCCTGTGATAAAAGGTGTCATATCCAAAGGGAGGCTTTGGCAATTGAGTGGTGTTAGTGTTAAGGTTATATGGCTATGGTGGCTTAACATTGTTGAGGTTAGTAGGAGTGGTGACAATCTCCAATTCTCAGTTGGATTTACTTCTGCAAATTTTCCTATTAGGAGCTTTGAGAAATGCCCTCGTTGTGAATGTGGATTGTATTGTGTTCACGAGGATGGCGGGGAGCTCCTTGTGTCTTCCTCATAGAGTATAGTAATGACGTACACAGAATTTTATGCAAATAGTGTCGGTTTATTTGTCACAACTTGTTATACCGGGTTCTAGAACTATACATACTTTGTATTCAAAATTGATGTTGCTTTGAGAAATACACCTCGTTGTGAATGTGGATTGTATTGTGTTCACGAGGATGACGGGGAGCTCCCTGTGTCTTCTTCGTAGAGTCTAGTAATGACGTACACAAAATTTTATGCAAATAGTGTCGGTTTATTTGTCACAACTTGTTATACCGGGTTCTAGAACTATACATACTTTGTATTCAAAATTGATGTTGCTTTGAGAAATACACCTCGTTGTGAATGTGGATTGTATTGTGTTCACGAGGATGACGGGGAGCTCCCTGTGTCTTCCTCGTAGAGTCTAGTAATGACGTACACAGAATTTTATGCAAATAGTGTCGGTTTATTTGTCACAACTTGTTATACCGGGTTCTAGAACTATACATACTTTGTATTCAAAATTGATGTTGCTTTGAGAAATACACCTCGTTGTGAATGTGGATTGTATTGTGTTCACGAGGATGACAGGGAGCCCGTGTCTTCCTCGTAGAGTGCTCTAGCGGTGTCAATTTATTGTCACAACTCGTCTTATCAGGTTCTAGAACTATATACTTTCTATTCAAAATTGATGTTGCTTTGAGAACTACCCTCGTTGTGAATGCGAATTGTATTGTGTTCACGAGGATGACGGGGAGCCTGTATCTTCCTCATAAAGTACACACTAAGCAGTGGCGTACACAGAATTTTATGCAAACAGTCTCGATTTATTGTCACAACTCGTCTTGTCACGAGGTTTGATATGGAAATATCGAGTTCTAGAACTATACTTTCTATTCAAAATTGATGTTTTACTTTATAGTACTATGTTTCAAGTAATGCTACCACATAGAAAATCTCACCAGTGGGGCCTAGGAAGGGTAAAATATATACAGACCTTACCCCTATCTCGTGAAAGTAGAGAAGCTGTTTTCGAATACTTTGGCTCATTTTTTTTCTTTTTTTAAGAATAAGTAAGCTTTTATAAATGAGAAAGTTGGTATTTTTTGTTTGATAGTATATCTTAAGCTAAAAGCTAGGGGAATTAAGACAAAAGGTAACGTGCATCATCTATTTTCTTCATATCATAACAAAGCAATGTCTTTTGTCTTTTCTATTATTAAATCAATAGTTTAATATAGACTATAGACTATAATAGTGGACCAGATAAAAGCATCTTGGCTCAAGTTATAGATCAATTAATTACTCCTCAATCCTTAATTAAAATAATTAATTAGTGAGTACAAGAAACAACAATAATTGAGTGTGTTTGGTAGGACATTTTTCCTGCATTTTTTCATATTCGGTTGGTCAAAATCTTTAATTTTTTTTTAAAAGAAAAACAAGTTCCTTAAAACGGAAGAAAATGATTTTATAGAAGTAGAAAAAACAAGTCCCACAAAAGTCATATTCCACATTGTTTGTGTCTTCCTCAACCTTCAACACACCTCATCTTGACTTCTACCCTCGTAGCCCCGGACCCGGCCCCATCGATCCCCACACCCCCAAATACTTTTCGAATAATATTTTTTATTTGCGTATCAAATAAAAAAAAAAAAAGTAACAAAACTACTTATTTTCTTGAAAAGGTACTTTCAAGATTTATTTTTTCCTTCATACGAACGCACCCTACATGTATAATATTCCAAATAACTTAATGTCAATTATATGAATTCTTATTATTTATATCGATCTCTATTTAAGCTCATCTCATCCCATGAGGCACATCATCTCAACCTTATATTCCTCCCGTCTATTTTTACTTATCACATTTCGCTTTATGAGAGTAGTCAATTTGATTAATCTTTGAAGCTAAATTAAGTTAGATTAATTTAGTTTTTAAAATTTAAAATTTAGATGTTTGAAAACTATACGAAAAATATTATAAGTTAAGTTGTCATCTTTCTCGTATTAATATGATGTAAGAATATATTTTAAAATGTTGATCAACAGGGGCGGAGCCACCTTAGGCTCAGGGGGTTCATCCGAACCCCCTTCGACGAAAAATTACACTATTTATATATGGTTAAAATTATTTTTTATGTACGTATAATAGAGGTTGAACCCCTTCAACTAGTTCCTACGTATACATATTCATATTTCGAACCTCCTTAGTGAAAATCCTGACTCCGCTACTATTGATCAAAGTCTATACTATTTGATTCTCGAAAAATAAAACATGACAAAAAAAGTGAGCGTACGAAAGGAATAGTATTGGATATTATAATTTAGACTATTGTGGACAAGTTGTGCACGTCATGATTCACTATCTACTTTCGTTTTGTATATGTTTAAAATGTTTATTTATTCCACGTTGTGTTCGTTGTATACTTGTGTTCAAAGAATCTAGTTTTGTCATTAATTCCACTTGTCACTCTTTTACACACACAAAATAATAATAATAATAATAATAATAATGAATATGACAGATAAATTAAAGTTTTGTGATGACTTGGAGAACCTTGTTAGGGTCCCTTGTCATTAATTTAACACTTTTTTCCACTATTATATTATGACCTAAAAGGCCATCGAAATAATTTTTATCAATATCCTAGAGGACAAGTGGCGTTTCCCATTTTAACGCAATATTAAAGATTGTGGTAAGGTGATAAGTACTGACTTTATTTGTGATAAGAACTCACGAATTCAAAATCATGTGAATAGAGTCGGGGAGCTCTTTACTCTATTGTGAAATTTTTTAGCGTAAATTTGAATTAGTTGGACCTCAAAATAAGTGGCATAAGTATTCCTCCATCTCTAATAGAAGTCTAGGGTTCGAGTTCTCAGAGTACTGTAGTCGCCTTTGGTTGGCTTCCGGCATAAATATGAATTAATCAGGCTCGAAAATTATAAATACCAAATACCGGAAAACAAAAAATGAACATCTATTGTTTCGATTAATTTATGCACAAGAAGATAATTAGGCATAGATTGATTAATTAATAGCCACGAATGATCATTAAGTGCTACTCTCTCTGTCCCATATTAACTAATTGTTGAGACTTTTTTCATTATTCAAAATAAGTGAATTGTTCAGACATCAAGATAATTATTGAATTTTTTTTCATTTTTGCCCTTCCTTTAAAGAAAGAGTATTTTACATTTTCTAGGTACTTACACTATTTACAAAGTCATAATTATAATTTTACATTGAAATTTCACATTTTCATACGGGTGAAATTTCCAAGAGACACTATTTTACATATTGCTTTATTAAGTGTAATTATTATAATCAAATTCCAAGCAATGTTAAGTAATGACTAACTCTACTTTTGAGAATAATGTGAGAATAATGAAAAGGGTAGTAATGAAAAATAATATTCAAAATATGTCCTAGAAGAGTTTTCTTAAGAAGTGTGCATTATCTCAATAATTCAATTAATATGGGACGGAAAGAGTATTAATTTCTGGCCATTCATTTCATTCGGACATTGGATTAGTTAATACGGATTTAAAATATACTATGCATTAATGATGTAAAAGAAATTTTGCACTATCAATATAATTTAAACTTTATAGTGGGTTACAACATGCTTCATTTTTTTAAATAATACTAATTTCACGTATGTTTTGTTTGTAGTTATTTATAATTATATTTTAAAATAATTTGATGGTATAAAAGTTAAAATTGTTTAATATAATGATCTGTTAATCCATCTTGTTTAGCAGAAAGACAAATATTCATTGCTCGATCAATATCAGACAATCACTTCACAAATTTCGTGTGGAAAAAATCATTTTCACGAAAAAACCTTTTCGTTTCGCTTAGGTTTACTCATCCTCTAGGGGTTGCTTTAGTGATAGGTTAGTAGGTAGGAGTACGTCCATACTAGCTATCAGGTAGGACTACTGCATTGTCTTGTTGTCCTTACTAGTAATCGTATGACTACTCTTGTAATTTCTTGTTCTTCGATGTCTGTTGCTATTTATTTTATTGTGTAGTTCGAATTATAGTATTATTTTGTTGTTGTACTGTTCTGCTACTATCTGTTGTTATTATTAGTATCTATTATCTCTTGTACTTTCATTACGTCCTTTTCTAGACTGTTTTTGTCTTGAGCCGAGGGTTTATCAGAAACAACCTCTCTACTTCACCTCTCAGGTAAAGATAAAATCTGCGTACACTCTACTCTCCCGACTACACTAAATATATTGTTGTTGTTCTATAGGAACTGAACAATCCTTTTTGGTCAAATAACATTGGGGGTATATGGTATTTGCTTTTGACATGTCTTGGCCAAATTCAAGAAAGTGATAGGTGCATGATAAAATTAGGAATACTTGAGTCCATAATTTAAGTAATTGGAAGATGTACTATTTCAACTAATTTATGATTCAATGTTGTGACATGTCCTTGTTACCATCTCTTTTTTTGCCTAATAATCAAGATGTGACATATAAGGTTCAATAAAATGAATGTATGTTTCGGTAATCGAGGTAGATGCACGTAAGACGAAGCAATGTTACGTGATAACGCGATTGTTAGAATTTTTTTAGAAATAATTGAGGTTGAACATAAATTTAACCCTTGACCTCCTCAAGCATAAAATTAAACTAAACCAATGGAACAAGACAATATGTGTTAGCTAAGCTAATAAAAAGTGAATATGATGTTTATTTAAGTAATGTTGACATTGCTTACGAAAAATTCTGCATACGGCATAGAATTTATGGTTTAAATAGGAGAATTTTTTCCATCCGTCTAAATTTTGGCGGATCAAAGTTTTTGATAACTAGATTTTATTTTATTTTGGAATCCCAGGGAAACGCAAGTCGCTATTCTTTGAGCGCGTATTAAGTAAACTTGTTGTTGTGTAGCTCGAAAACTACGCAGGAGATGTAAACTGCACTAGACACATCTAATATAATGAATTCGACTGAAAAAGCGTTGGCAGGGGAAATCAATCTCTGACATTTCTTATGGGATATCACCTGCTACACCAACTCGATAAAATAATCGAAATGTGCACGAGTTGTCTATGTGTGAGAAATGGGAATGCCGTGTACATATATGTCTTGCACCACTTGAACCACTATTGCTTGCCGTGTACATAACTAAGACCAATTTCGAAGAAAGTTTTGGTCATTATATGGCTGATTTGTCACCCTTTTTGAAAGGTTTAACGTTTAAATTTTGAATCCGTCTCGGCCTATTGACAAAGGTGGAAACACTATAGGTTAATCATCAGTTTCAACCAAACAAGTATCTTTTACACGAAATACAGATATATATGTGTGAAAAGTTACTAAAATTTTCACTAACATCACATTCTGAATTCATAATTCAAAAAGTACAATGGTCAATGAATTCAGAAATGAAAACATATACGTTCAACATTTGAATCATGAATCTACCTCAGTCTATCAACAAAGACAAATACATTATAGGTGTAACAGGTTAAATCAAACCATTATTTCCTATACGAAAACATAGACATATATGTAAGAAATTACTACATTCCCGCTAACATTACATTCTGAACTCATAATTCCAAAAGTATGATGAATTCAGAAGTGAAAACATAAACGTTCAACATTTGAATCTTGAATCTACACCAGTCTATCAACAAAGGCAAATACAATATAAGTTCAACGGTTCAAACAAACCACCATTTCCTATACGGAACACAAACATATATGTAAGAGAGATTACTATATTCCCACTAACATTACATTAGTTTTGAACTCATAATTCCAAAAGTACAACGAATTCAACAGAACTCCAACATTCAAATCATGAATCCGCCTCTGTCAATCAACAAAGGCAAATACAATAGGTGTAACGGGTTCAATCAAACCACTATTTCCTATACGGAAACATAAGACATATATGTATTATGAAATTACTATATTCCCACTAACATTACATCAGTTCTGAACTCATAATCCAAAAGCACAACAAGTTCAGCAGAACTCCAACATTCAAATCCTGAATCCGCCTCTTCTCGATCCTCGAGACACGATTCTCGATCCTATGTTTTCTTTTTCAGTGTTGTCTAGGTTTGTGCTTCAACAACATGTTTCTCAGCTCAGCAGCATCAATTTCCTTAGCATGACTTTCTGGCCTGTAATAACCAGTAACAGGATCAGGTCCCCATGAAGTTGTCTTGTTTGATTCCTCTGCAACTTTCTTCATCATCACATTGCTTCTAACAGCTCCAGTACCTCTTGCACTACTAGAAACAACACCTTGTGATGCGGCCGCGTATCCACGCCTGCATAATCAGAGACGGATTCAGAATTTAAATACAGTACGTTAACATTGTTACATACATAATAATAATAATGATATACAACTCTCCTTTTGTTTCTTTTTTCTTTTATTTCAAAGGTCGGAACTAGAATTTTCACGAAAAGGATTTAAAACATTAAAAAAAAAATAGACGAAAAAAGCTAACGGGATTCAACATATACTATATACACATAAAAATGAAAAGTTTAACCTTGTACAGTTTAACCTTGTATGTACACAAAGACGAGCCAGAATTTCAATTTTTTGAGTTTTTAAAGGATAACTTCAAGTGGTAATAACAAGGTTCTAAATTCAACATTTGTATATAAAAAAGGACAGCTCGATACGCTAAGCTCTTGCTATGCGCGGATCGAGGAAGGGTCAAACCACCACAAAGAATCTATTATACTCGGCCTTATCTTGCATTTCTGCAAGAGACTGTTTTCACACCTCCGGATCACATTTCATCAACTTTACTAATTACGTCAAATTTGCTATTTATATATACATATTCAATAAGTTTCTTAATATAAATCACAACGAATCTTATATTCGAGCTTCTAGCTCCGATATACAGTATAATTTTTCATCGAAAAAACAGAGGAAATAAAAAAGAATGAATATTTTTTGTTTACCTCTGAATAGCTGCAGAAACAGAGTCAACAACAAAAGCAGAGATCATCTTAGAGTTGGAGAAATAACGAGCCATTGTAGTTTGAATTGAATGCTAAGAGTCGAATCGCGATGGATCGATCAATGGAAAGAAGATCAAAATTTTAAAGCTGCAGCGGAAGAAATTGAAACTGTAATTACTTCCGCAGCAACAGAAAATTAAATTTTTTATATTACTTCTCTTCTTCGTTGCCAGCGACTCTTAGCTGTGTTGTATGTATGCAAGAAGAAAAGAAGAAGAATGTTAGTAACAAATTTGTTGTTGATGGAAAAAATGGTGTGAGAAAAGAGATGTATTTATAGACAAATATTATGGAGGAAGAAAGAGTCAATGGGAACACACGTTAATGTTGGCTTCTAAGAAGGTGAAAAGGTCTTTCTTTCTTTCTTCTAGCTAATGAATCATGTACACTCCCTCTTTTCGTTTCAAATTGATTGATCTGTTTTGATTTGATACCGAGTTTAAGACTTTTGAATCTTCTGATCTAGATATGTCAAATGTACCAAAATATACTTTAATCTTATGGTTTAAACATGTTAGGTGGAAAGTTAAAATTAAAGAGTTGTTGAAAAGGGAAAAAGATTCTTTTTGAAACAGATTAAAAAAAAGTAGGTCAATCAAATTGAAATTGAGGAAGTATCAGTAGTAAAATTGACTCGACTTGACACGGAATTTAAGAAAATAAATAAGACTTTTGATTCTTGTGTCAAATATACCAAAATGTCCTTTAATCTTGTGGTCTTAAACATGTCAGGTGGAAAGTTGAAACTAAGGAGTTGCTAAAGAAAAAGGGAAAGGGTCATTCGTTTTTAGACGCACTAAAAAGAAAAGTAGGTCAAATAAATTAAAACGAGAGCAGTATATGCTCGGACAGTATGACGGATAATACGTGACAGTGAAGAGATGCGACATGGTGAACACGTGGCAGTAAGAAGCCAAAATGTCACCTCCGTTTCGTCGGATCAATTACGTGGACAAGGGAACAAGGGGGATAAGAGTGTCAGATTATTCAGATGCGCGAACAAGTTTGATACGAAGATGAACTCAACTAGAATATTGGTTGATACAAAAATAAGTATGGCCACATGGCATGATTTGATTAGTAGACAAATTATGGAGGAAGAAAGAGTCAATTATTATTATTACTAATATTAGAGAGTTATATGAATGTGGACCCATTAATGTAGGCTTCTAAGAAGGTGAAAAGGTCTTCCTTCTAGCTATATGAGCCAACACCTAGTCGTTGTCCCAAAGGCCGTGTTAAATTGTGCGACCTCGAGGGCTCGGAGTTGACTTTTTGACTTAATTTTTATTTGAACTTTTATATTGTAATAATACGAGTGTCTACAAACTCGTTTATTCATGTAGATTACATATTTGATAAGATCATTGGGATTGTGAATTTGAATTTTTTTGGTCCTTATATGACTACCTTAAGTTAAATTAATACTGTTTTGATCGTTTTAATTTGTTTATTTAATTTTGATTTGACACGAAATTTAAGAAAGTAAAGAAGAGTTTTGAATCTTGTGGTTTTAAATATCACTATCGTTCATGTTGGAAAATAGAAAAAATTGATAGTTAATGCGTCTTTTGATAAATAGTGGGTGTTAGTTCAGGTAGGAAATTTACACACCTCATAGTTCAAATATAAAACTCGAAAAATCAAAATAGTTTAATTTAGGTGTGTTTTTGACCTTTCGTGGAGGACTTTATATCTCATCGAAGAAGGATAAGGTGGGATATCCCAGGATAAATTTAAATTGTCTACCAGACGCAATATAAGTTTATCCCAGACTTAATTATGAAATATCTCGCCTTATCAATCGTACCAAACGACCCCTTATAACTCTAACCAGCAACCATCGCGTGTAACAAATTCTTATTAAGAAGTAATAGATTTTTAAGGAGGCCAACTTACGGACCTAGCCTCTTTGACCTCGTAACAAATATCGGCTCCTCACTCAGCTCTATCAACGAGCCCTTTCTTTTTACATTAGTAAGGGGGATAATATTTTTTCAATAAAATAATCAAAGTGGATACAAACTAATCAAAGCACTAATTTTATTTAACAAAATAAAACAACTAGTATTCCCTAAAAATACTTTTTATTTTAGTCTATTTAAAAAAAAAACGTCATACTTCATTATTTAAAAGTAATTAATTTTAAATAAATATTTTTTTTAATAAAATAATTTATAATCACTGACGGCTGTGTTTGCTTACTTTTCAAGATTCTAGAAGCAAACTGCAACTTGTCTAATTCTTAGTCAATGCACTTTTTCTTGTTTGTTTGACCAATAAGTTACCTTTCATTCTCATACAGCTAAACATTCTTTTTAAAATTTAATTTATATTTTTTTCGTCTCAATTTACGTGATATATTTTGCTTTCTAAAATTCAATGAGTTATTTCAGATATTGAAAGTTTAAAAAATTGATATTTAGTAACTTTTCTATTTTTTAAAATTTTGTTTGACAGAGTTATTTAGCATTTTTGAGGAATCCTTACTCAATAATCGCGGATAATTGATTTTTCAATTTCGATTTTATTAGAGCATGTTAGAAAAATTGAGAAATACAATAGTAATGATTTTTTTTTAAGAATGATTATTTTATCGTCTTAGGGATGAGATTTCAGTTTTTCTTTATTGATCAAGCGATATTCGAATTTGAAATGAAAAAAAAAGGATCAAATATATCATTGAACTTTGTGAAAAGGGTCAGATATATCCCTATATCGATTATATTTTAATAAAAAAATTTAAAAAAAAATAAAATTATATTTTCACATCCATCAGCCGAAAAAGGTTATATATGGATCATTTATGTATAAGTAGGGTATATGTGCGCCATAAACTCAATTTCAACACTTAAAAATTTATCAGCTATCTATAATCGATTAGTTCAAACGAATTCTACATTTTATTTTTAATTAAGAAAAAAGAAGTTGCAATCGATTGAATTATTTGGCCCTTTTGCTATACAAACGGCCAACATATATATCATTATTATGCACAATGTTTCATTTTTCAAGAGTTTAATCAATCTTATTTTCAAGAGTTTAATCAATCAAATTAAGATTAGTCAAACTTTTTATTTTCCCTTTTAATATAATTTTGGACACATGGTGGGTAGTTGACCAAAAAAAGGTAAACTGAATTCCTAAAACTATAATTAATTTATTCTTCTTTCGAATTTCCATTCGGTGTTTGATATTCATATTAGAATTCGACTAAATTCGAACCGTGTCGGGAAGTAGTCTCACATCTGAAGATAAAACACTTTCTAATAAAGATGATTCCATATTTAGCACTTAGCAAGGCTTGAACTCCAGACCTTATGATTAAGAATGAATGAGTACTTACCGCTCAAACACAAGTCGATAGGTTATAATGAGTTATTTTTTTATTTTTTCATCCGTGATCTGGTATCCGCATTGAGATTTGATTAAATTTGATTTGCATCGAAAAGTGGGAGATAAAACACTTCCTAATAAAGACGACTCCATACTTAGCATTTTACAAGGCTTGAACCCCAGATTCTTTGATTAATAATGAATGAGTACTTATCACTTGATCATAAGTCTTTGTTGATATATATTATAATGAGCTATTACATAAACTATAATAATTTTAAATTTTAAAAAAAATCCAGCTGGAAAGTTTAACAAAGAAGTATAAGCCTAGCCATATAAATATATTCATACTAGATCAAAATTCCGTGCTACGCACGGGCTCAATGTTAATACTCAAAAATTATAAGATATGCCTAATATAGATATGTATACATTATTATTTTATTTAGATCAATTAATTTTTTAGATACACGTACATTATTTTATTTAGATCAATGAAATTCATATAAGAATATACACAAAATTCTGTGTTAGTACGGGTCCAATATATGTTACATAGATAGAATTTTTAAATTCACTAAATTTATTATATGTTTTTGTATAATTATTGTGATTTATAATACTTTTTATGTCATTTTCATCCCTTTATGCGGCACTAATTGTAATTGCGAGAGTCAACAAAAAATTTATATTGTGATTTATAATATCTTTTACGTAATTATCAAATACATAACAGGATATTTTGATCAAATACATAATATATTAAATACATAGCGGGAGTTTTAGTGCACCGGGCTGCCCTTTTTTTTTTTTATTAAAACGAAAAGTAAGACAAATAAATTGAAACGATGAAAATATTAAATTTTTCGAAGCGAGACCTTTTAAGTAGGCAGCTCAAGCAGACACGTTGTTCAAGAGCTGCCTGCTTACAAAATGACCTGCCAACCTCAACCTCTTATTTAGTAAGAAAACTTTCAAATTGATAATTAATATGGTAAGGTTAGATGACTTAATTCTCACAACTTAAAAAGTCTTAAGTCTATTAATTAGTTGCATGATGCCAATGATTAAAGTTGATTACTAAAGGATGTTTTTTTTTAATTCCTATACTAATGATACAAAGATTATAATAATATATGACTTGTTTATGCGGCGATTAATCGTGAAAGAATTATTATGCGTAGAGGTGGAGTTACGATTTTTAGTTTAATCATGAGTTATAAGATAAGACGTCAAATTATTGCGTTATGAATAAATTATTTATATATATTTAAGTGAATTTTTAACTCAAATACATGGTCTCCAACTCGTTCTTTACTAGAGACATGTAGGCGAATTCATCGGGTTAATTAATCAAACCGTAAGTGAAATCGTAGCTCCGCCCCTGATTATGCTATGATTAATAATTACAGAATTATTATGTGGTGATTAATAATAAAGAGAATATTATTCACGACAATTAATAATGAAATAATTGTTATGTAAGATAAATCATTCTTGGGGCGACGCTTTCAACATGATTTTTTTCATATTCGGGATTTAAATCGAGATCTTTAATTACGAGCGAAACAATCCCAATAATATTAACATATTAAAATGTTGGAGGGAACATTAGACAAAATTTCATTTGTCCCCTTGCTATACTAACAGCCAGCATATGCAAGAATTATTGTAGTTTCTTTATTTTCAAGAGTTAGATTAAATTTACATTAATATGAAATATTATCTTCTTTTTTCCCTTTAAATAGAATTTAAAGCACATGGTGTGGATAGTTGACAAAAAAAAAGTTATTTGGGTCATTCATGTTCAGTGGACGGGATTGCTCCTCCCGTAAACAGAAATCTCGGGTTCCTATTCTGAGTATAGAAAAATCCTTGATAGAAAACGTTTTCACCGAATGGGCCCTATGCAGCATGAATCCAGATTAATCGAGCTCCAATACATGTATCGGATACCAGAAAATCAAAAAAAATATTTTATTTGATATATTTCTTCTTTACATAGGTAATCTTATGTTTATTCATATTTATCTACTTATTAGTTATATGGTTTATTTATATTGATCGAATGAAAAACAATGTAATTCTACTTTTTTTTTCTTGGGATAACAATGATGTCCGAATCAATTTACGTAAATAAGTTTAAGCATGTTAGGCGAGTGAAAATTCACAAAGTCACTTTTCACCTTTTAGGGTGCGATTCTTCTCCGGATTCCATGAACTATATACACTAACAATGTAAAAAAAAAATTATAGTAACCGATAGATATAATGTAAATAAAGAATACTTGGCAGCTTTTATATTGCATCAATCATTACAATACAACAATAACTACTATCAATCCCAAGTGAGTCGAAATCCACCATATAAATCTTCATTGTCCATATCGCTCCATTTAAGCTTGTCTCAGTCCAATATCCATCCATCAATACAATGGGTATATAAAATTTACAATAACTCTTACCGATTGGGATCGACCATATAAATCTTCATTGTACATATCGCTCCATTTAAGCCCGTCTAAATCCAAATATCCATCTATCAATACAATACAACCAGGAAATTACATGGAGTGTCCTCAAAAGTGAGTGGTCTTCAATTTATGCCCCTCATAAGAAAAGTCTTTAAGAAATACCCTTCCTTCTTTTTTATGTATAGAACATATACATTTTTGTCCCTCTACACCATAACTCTCCATGTTCATTTGTCTCTCAACTCTTAATTTTTTTTTCTTTTTTCTTTTATCTTTTTAATTTTTTATCTTTTTTCTTTTTTTTTCTTTTCTCAATTTTTTTTAATTCTCGTTTTCTTTTTTCTCAACCTTTATTTTTTTTTATTTTTTTTTCTCTTAACTTTTTTTTTGTTCTTTTTTTTCTCAACTTTTTTTTTTTTTTTTTTTTTTTTTTTTTTTTTTTTTTTTTTTTTTTTTTTTTTTTTTTTTTTTTTTTTTTTTTTTTTTTTTTTTTTTTTTTTTTTTTTTTTTTTTTTTTTTTCTTTTTTTTTTAATCTTTATTTTTTTTCACCTTTTCTAAATTTTATTTATTCTTTTTTTTTTTTCTTTTTTCCCTTAACCTCTTTATTTGCTAATTGAACAAAAAATACGTTGATAACCGCAAACAGATCTTTCTTTCTTTTGAAATCGCAAGTAAACTACAGAGCGTGCTTTGTTGTTCTTGGAGGTCCTTTGGACAAGTCTCGGCCTCTAAAGACAAATGTTCATAGAACATCTCATAAATCAACGACAATAATGAGTGTGTCAATCCTTCGCTCGTGGGGCATAACTTGTTGTTTGAAAAATTCTTGAGCTAAGTCTTACCTCACAGGCAAGAGTTATATGAGATTCATAAAATTAAACACAATGAAGTAGTGTTAACTCTTGCCACACTTACCTTTTTGGGGGCCCTTCGGGCTAGTCTTGCCTCAAGGCTAAAACGTTATAGAGCATCTCTGATCAAAGGACATAATGTGCTGTCGTCACTCTTGCATCGAGGCCGTAACTTGTTGTTTGATAAGTCTTTGACTAAGTTTTGACTCTAAGGCAAAGTTAATAGAGCACGCATAATCAAGACACAATGTGGCAGTGTCAACTCTTGCCCATGGGGCGTAATTTGTTATTTGGAAGTCCTTGGACTAAGTCTTGCCTCTTAGGCAAGCGTTATAGAGCATCCCATAAATCAAGCACAATATGATAGTGTCAACTCTTGTCCATGGGGCGTAACTTATTGTTTGAAAGTCCTTGGGCTAAGTCTTGTCTCTAAGGCAAGAGTTATAGAATGTCTCATAAATCAAGACACAATGAGGTAGTGTCAAGCCTTGCTCGTGGGACATAACTTGTTGTTTGAAAATCCTTGAGCTAAGTCTTGCCTCTAAGGCAAGAGTTATAGAGCATCTCATAAATTAAGACACAATGAAGTAGTGTTAACTCTTGCCCACGGGGCATAACTTATTTTTTGGGAGGCCCTTGGGCTAAGTCTTGCCTCTAAGGCAAGCGTTATAGAGCATCTCATGATCAAGACATAATGTGCTAGTGTCAA
>QJPP01005815.1:0-42064 GCA_003996215.1 Jaltomata sinuosa
TGTTAGTGTCGGTGACTTGGTGTTCTCCGTGTATCACCCATGAAGGGCGTGATGAGATTTGATGAGATTTGGTAGGTGGGGCAAGCTTAGCCCCAGATACATTGGGCCGTTTGAGATTCTTCAGAGGGTTGGTAGCGTTGCCTATCAGTTAGCCTTGCCTCCGATGTTTTCAGCTATACATCCTGTATTCCATGTTTCGATGTTGCGTCGGTATGTCTCAGATGAGTCTCATGTGTTGCAGTGGAATTCAGTTCAGTTGGATGAGGGTTTAGCCTTTGTTGAGGAGCCGGCAGCTATTTTGGCCAGAGATGTCAGGAGATTGAGGTCTCGAGAGATCCCGGTTGTTAAGGTTCAGTGGAGGCACTGTCCAGTCGAGGAGGCTACCTGGGAGACCGAGAGAGATATGCGGGATCAGTATCCGCAGCTATTTTAGCCTTCAGGTACCCCCTTGACCTTGACTTTCGAGGACGAAAGTACTTTTTAGTAGTGGATGATGTAATGACCCTTCCGATTATTTCCACATATACGTTTTCCTTGAACAGTTAGAGCTTGTTTGTAGCGGCCCCAAGTCACTTAAGGCTCGTCAAGACCGGTATTTCGGTGTCGGGTCCATTTGTTTGGTCGCATTATAAGTTTTGAAGACAAGTAAGTCGGCAAAAGTTATCGTAAGTTCCTTTAATAAATTCTCTGAACTTTGGGTAAAATGTCTCGGAGCTTTTCTCTCAATATATAAAGAGTTAGAAGTCCACCAAAATACCAAATCGAAGGTCTACGAGTCTAGTTTCCAACGCATAAAACCTCACATCCAACTGATCTCGGAGTAAAAAGTTATGACTGTTTTACCGCGGACTGTCTGGCAGAAACTGGGTTGCGAACCGGGTCGGGTCAAACTCGATTTAAGCCTCAACTTCAAGTTTTAAAATGCCGTTTCAGTTCTGAAACAGGGAGAAAACATAAGGGAGGATTCCAAGAGAGTTCTTGAGTATCAAAATCGTGCGTTGGTGAATTGCGAGCCTAAGTTTGAGAATTTATTAACATCGCGTGTATTTGAAAATATTTTATTTGAAAGTTGAATTTGGTAAAAAGTATATTATTATTACCTTTTAAAAATATTTTAAAGGGTTATGAAAAATATTTTTGTTATGATATATTGGTATATGTATTTATTTTATAAGGTTTTTGTATATTGTAATATTTTAACGGAGATAGTAAATTTAGTTATGTTAAAATTTATTATTGTAATATAGTAGGTTTTACTTGAAATAATTTTCTATGGATTATGATATATTCAAAAAGTTATATTTATTTTACCACGAATTTATTCAATACCCGAATACATACATAACGGGCTGAAAATATTAAAATGTTGTCACCTCCACAACACGTGGAGTTGAGGCAAAGCAGCCAACATATTGTAGCTGCTAGGTGTAATACATGGCTAAGTGACTGGTGGGATTTTCATATTGGAATTAGTGGCATACACTAATTAATTAATTAATTAATGTAGTAAAGGTCATTATCTTGTTTGGTTTAGTAGTTGTTTACGTGCACACACTTATATATATACATTTAGCTCTTTATTCCATTATGGATATATATAGAACATTAGAGGAGTTTGGTAGAGAAATTATATTTTGATGTTATGTTTAATTTCGGAAAGAAAATCAATTATCGACGTCAAGTTATTCAAGCCCGAGTTCAACTTTGATTTCATTTCGGAGCTTCTTTTCGGAGAGGTTCGAGCTTGTCGTCGGACGACAGGTAGGTTACAGTTTATTTTCCCTAGACTCCGCATATATAGGATAAAATTGTATTAATGAGCATCCTTGGGTTGGTTTATTAGGTTGGTACCACAGACCTCGACCGCTTTATTCATGTCCGCCTTCTTTTGTTTCTCCGTTGCTTGTAGTATTTGCCGATATATTTTATTTACCCTTGTGGTCCTGTGAGGCCTTGTTGACTCTGGAACATAGAAGGTGGGATTTTGGAAATGTCCGCGAGTCCCGGGCATAGAATTATCCTTCTAGGCTGGTTATGCTTGCTGAGTAGCTGTGGGCCTGTGCAGGGTCGATAGGTTGATTGTGAGTTGCTGGGCAGCTATTGTGTTTGATCATACCATTTTCATGCATATAAAGAGGTTTTATACATGTTTTACTACGGTTTGGGCTTCGGGCCTACTGGCACCATTTTCTAAACCTTGCATGGCCCGGGGGGCCCGTTTTTTATGGAAATAATTTGGAAAGGGTTTGATTTAACTTGTGAACATTCTTGGGTAAGAAAGTAAAATTATGTTTTAAATTATCAGTTTTACGATTAACGCTACACTCGGCAGGGCCGGGGTGCTAGTTGAGTTTTCTTGCTACTTGAGATGATTTTTAGCCTCGGTCGGACTGAGCACCTGAGATGACTTTCTACTGTTTAGACCCGGTTATGCCCGGGCACCCTTGGAGGGGTTTTTTTTGAGATATTTTCCTACTACTTTAGTCCTGGGCATGCCTATTCGAGACTGGGTCTCTATCTTGATACCGGACTTGCTGTCCGGGTGAACAAGGTTTGATACTGAGTTTAGTATGGGGTCTGGGACCTCCATGGACCTTGCCATCCGGGCCAGGGGCTACGGGCTGCGTGTGCCGGAGGAGGGGTATACGGTGGAGTAGAGGTATACGGGCAGTGTCCTTCAATGGAACCTACCTGCTGGGCCGGATCGGCGCCGGAGGAGGTACATACAGAGATACCATTTCACTTGAGATCTTCATGCATCATATCATTCATTGTTTGAGGCTCCACCCTTGTTTGTTGTTTGTTGATTGTACGCTCCGGTAGTATGGGATGCCGGAGGGTTGTTTTCACTTGTTTGTGTTCCTCGGTTGTATGGGCGGCCGGGGGACTGTAGGTAGACTTTTGCTATTTATTTACAGAATTGTTCTCTATTAGGGATAAGTATGAGATTGGTTACTGCTAGACTGTTAGTTTCTGGATTTGAGATTGATATGATTAGTTGAGTTTGATTCATGTCTCTGAGCATGCCTATCATTACTCTTTCTCTCTTCTTCTAACACTTGAGGTTACCGGTATACCGTCTATTTCGTAAACTTATTTTGTATACACTGTTATTGCAAGGACCCCAGGTGCGTTATTTCTTACTTCCACCTGTGCCTATGGTGTGTATATTCTGCTTACTGGCCTCACATGTGGTTCCGTTGATTTCCCTCTGGGCTAGTTCCTGTGTACCTTCGTTGATTTCTGTGACTGCTTGCTTCTATTCTGTCTGTTACTACGCTTTTATCTTATATGTGCCCAGTCGGCCTATGATACCTACTGGGTACCTTATGCTTCGCATTTGGTGCTCACCCTACCCCCTGTATCTATGCGTGCAGATTCTAGCGTGGGCCATCGCCGTTAGATCGCTGTGATTCGTGCTTGGAGATCTGTTGGGGACTACTTCAGACTGAGGGTGAGCTCTTGGCGATCGGAGCTTAGCTTTAGTTTATCTTTTGCTTCATGTACTCTATTACCATTCAGAGACATCTGTATATATAGTTTTGGATTATTTGCACTCCATGTATGTAGTTTGGCTCTATACTATGATACCAGGTCTTGGGGTTTGGTTTAGTTTCTGTATATGTATATATATATATATCCCTGTTATCTATTCTTTTCGTCTTGTTCCCTTATTTGTTAGATAGTAGCCCATTACTAACTATCCTGGGCTACGGGGAATTGTTCACCTACCGGGGGTGGTAGGTGCCATCATGACCGAGAAATCGGGTCGTGACAACTTCACTATTTTAAGTCACTAGTTCACAATTTTAACTTATTACACTTCACTATTTTAAGACACTAGCAAGTTCACAATTTAAACTTAATACACTTCACTATTTTAAGTCACTAGTTCACAATTTTAACTTACTACACTTCACTATTTTAAGTCACTAGCTCATAATTTCAAGTCATTATAGTTCACTATTTTAAGTAACTAGCTAGTTCACAATTTCTACTTACTACACTTCACTATTTTAAGTCACTAGTTCACAATTTCAACTTACTGCACTTCACTATTTTAAGTAACTAGCTAGTTCACAATTTAAACTTAATACACTTCACTATTTTAAGTCACTAGTTCACAATTTGAACTTACTACACTTCACTATTTTAAGTCACTAGTTCATAATTTCAAGTCATTATACTTGACTATTTTAAGTAACTAGCTAGTTCACAATTTAAACTTAATACACTTCACTAGATTAAGTCACTAGTTCACAATTTCAACTTACTACACTTCACTATTTTAAGTAATTAGCTAGTTCACAATTTCTACTTACTACACTTTAATATTTTAAGTAATTAAATAATTAAATATTATTTTATATAAATATTATAACTCAAATACCAACTTAGAATTTTAAAATCCTACCTACTTTATATACATGATAATGATATACTAAACACAATCAGTAGACCAACGGATCACAAATCAACCTATCGGCCCTGCACAGGCTCCAATTGCTCTACATCATACATAATCAGCTCTATAATTGAGATATCAATGTCCGGGACTCACGAACATTCTCAAATAACCCACCATTTATGGTCCAGAGGCATAATCAAGTCCACATAGGGCCACAAGGGTAATACTACCAACTAAAACGAATACTACAACCATACAAGTGAAATAAGACGAACAAAAATAAAGCGGACAAGGTCTGGGGTGCCAACCTAATAAAATCCAACCCAAGGATGCTAATTGGTACTAAGTGTCAACACTAGGTGGACACAAATTGATCTTGCAAGAAAATCAATTTTGTCATCAATAGGATCAACTAGTGTTGACACTTATGTTAATCAACCATATTATAACCAAATTAAATATTAAGTGTCAACACTAGGTGGACACAAATTGATCTTGCAAGAAAATCAATTTTGTCATCAATAGGATCAATGTCACGATCCAGACCGACGTGAGTGGCACTCACCCAACCACCGGGTGAGTGAACCATCACTTCCCCGAACTTAATCGTTCTAGCAGCTCAAAACCAAGTGCATAAAAGTAAACTAGCAATTCAATGATAATAATAAAACTTCATGAATATAAACCTGAGGAAATTACCCCTAGAATCTGAAAGTCGCAGTAACAAACATCTACCAATATCTAGAATATGGGGATGCAACCCCAAAAGTAAAATACGAAAGTAGTTTTAAGCCCGAAACAAGTGGGCTGAAACTCTAAAGATAGATCCAAGGTAGCCTGATCGAGCAGCTCACCCATGAAGTACCAAATCGTTGGTGCTATAGATGAGGTCGCGTCTCAGCCGCTGGAAGATTTCCTGTACTCGCCAAAAGAAAAGAAAGTGCAGTATCAGTACACTACCACTGTGTACTGGTAGGATCATCAGCCAGTTCCAAATAAACAAAGTATAAGCAGTACAACAATATCAAGTAAATAGTACGGAAGACATGCAACAATGTTAACAGGCACACCTAGACTACAAGTCTCTACTTAGCTTGTTTCCCGCATGAAATCCACCTCTTATACTCTAACCCACCACCTATACCTTTTTGTCTAGCCCGGACCCACCCTGGGATCTCCTCTAGACAATGCCTAAGTGTCAATGAATAACCCGGCCTAATCCAAGACCAACTCGATGATATAACAGAATTTCTCGGTCACTTAAGGACCACCAAACAAGTAACACATTTCAATAAAGAACCCGGTCCACTCACGGAACCAATATCTGTCAATGTAACCCAACAATATAAATGCAATGATGCAGTAAAATAAACTCGTACCAGGCGTGGTACCCGAGCCAACCGTTAGTATTCCTATACCAAGCGTGATACCCGAGCCAACCATTAGTATTCCCGTACCAGGCGTGGTACCCAAGCCAACCGTTAGTATTCCCGTACCAGGCGTGGTACCCAAACCAACCATTAGTATTCCCATACCAGGCGTGGTACCCGAGCCAACCGAATGTCAAGAATCCACAGTCAAATAGGTGAACAAACAACTTGTAAACCAACAAGTAAACACACCATTCAACTCACAGACTGTAAAACGGGAACCTTAGACATTCTACACAACATCTCTAAGCAATGTAATTCATACAAACACTTAGATAAGAGTACAACATTATACAACATTCACAGGAATCGTAAGCCATCACCTACCTCGAAATGATCCAAGCTCTACTCAACCCAAGCTTGCCCGTGTTCCAGATTCCTTTCTCGTTCTTGGTCTAAAATAAAATACAAGTACATGAAATTAATAAACAAGGCCTGCACATTAACCGGATTACACCAAATCCCAAAACTCCAGGCCACCCATGATCATTCCACCCTTTTTTCGAGCTTTTCCACCGTTAATTTCCCTAGTTATATCATTTTTACGGATAAAAATAGAGAATTTAACAACCTATGATCATAATATCTTACTTTTAACAATACACAAGAACATTCATGCTTTAAATCCCCTTCTTTCTCTGGCTTCTACCATTCCTAGGTTATTCCAACCTTCCCCCAAGTTCTCTCCTAGTAATTCTACCGCATAGGAATAGTAGTACGAAGATTGGAGAGTAGAAACCTTACCTTAGGGAAGAAACCAAAGGAAAACGGAGGAAAATTGCTTGGAATCGCCTAGCCCTTCTCCCAAAACGAAGTTGTGAAAACTAAACATTTTGGGGAATTTTTCTGCATTAAAATCTCGTCGACCCGCTATAGCGATCCCCGCTCCGCTATAGCAGTCCCTCTATAGAGGACGACTTCCGCTATAGCGGTCTTAAGCTGCGTTCACCGCCTTGACCACCTTGACCACCGCTATAGCGGTATTTTCCACCGCTATAGCAGAGGTCGCTACGGCCGACCGTTGCGCTGGTCACAGACAGAATATCCAGAAATCTCCCAAATTTGGCCATTTTACAACACATTTGCTTCTCCCAACGATCCGAAACAACCCACGTCAAATGCGATTCTGGGAGTTCCACTTACCCAAATTTGATTCTGAAAAGTCTCCCGTACTCCATTATGTCTTCGATACATGGGAAACTAGCTCAACCCAAGACACCTGACCCAATCCTTACCCGTATTTCCCTAGACTCCACCTTGCTCCAAAATCAGCCGAGGCTAGCCTAGCCTAGAATTTCAAACTCCCAAATCCAGAGTTTTCTAACTCTAAAACTTGGCACGATTGGACTACCTGTACCGACGGACCCGGTCATGACCCAGACCGCCGTGAGTGGCACTCACCCAACCCCTAGGTGAGCGAACCATCACTTCCCCAAACTTAATCGTTCTAGCAACTCAAAACCAAGTGCATAAAAGTAAACTAGCTATTCAATGATAATAATAAAACTTCATGAATATAAACCTGCGGAAATTACCCCCTAGAATCTGAAAGTCGCAGTACCAAACATCTACCAATATCTAGAGTACGGGGATGCAACCCCAAAAATAAAATACGAAAGTAGTTTTAAGCCCGAAACAAGTGGGCTGAAACTCTAAAGATAGATCCAGGGTAGCCTGATCGAGCACCTCACCCTTGAAGTCTGAAATCGCTGGTGCTATAGATGAGGTCGCGTCTCAGCCGCTGGAAGATTTCCTGTACTCACCAAAAGAAAAGAAAGTGCAGTATAAGTACACCACCACTGTGTACTGGTAGGATCATCAGCCAGTTTCCAAATAAATAGTGATAAGCAGTACAACAATATCAAGTAAATAGTACGGAAGACATGCAACAATGTTAACAGGCACACCTAGACTACAAGTCTATACTTAGCTTTTTTCCTGCATGAAATCCACCTCTTATACTCTAACCCACCATCACATGGCCATAACCCATACCTTTCCGTCTAGCCCGGACCCACCCTGGGATCCCCTCTAGATAACACCTAAGTATCACTGAACAACCCAGCCTAATCCAAGACCAACTTGACGATATAACAGAATTTCCCGGTCACTTAAGGACCACCAAACAAGTAACACATTTTAATAAACAACCCAGTCCACTCACGGAACCAATATCAGTCAATACAACATAACAATATAAATGCAATGATACAATAAAATAAACTTATACCAGGCGTGGTACCCGAGCCAACCGTTAGTATTTTCGTACCAGGCATGGTACCCGAGCCAACCGTTAGTATTCCCATACCAGGCGTGGTACCCGAGCCAACCGTTAGTATTCCCGCACCAGGCGTAGTACCCGAGACAACCGAATGTCAAGAATCCACAGTCAAATAGATGAACAAATAACTTGTAAACCAACAGATAAACACACAGTTCAACTCACAGATTGTAAAACAGGAACCTTAGACATTCTACATAACTTCCCTAAGCAATGTAATTCATACAAACACTTAGATAAGAGTACAACATTATACAACATTCACAGGAATCGTAAGCCATCACCTACCTCGAAATAATCCAAGCTCTACTCAACCCGAGCTTGCCCATGTTCATGATTCCTTTCTCGTTCTTGGTCTAAAATAACATACAAGTACATGAAATTAACAAACAAGGCCTGCACATTACCCGAATTACACCAAATCCCAAAACTCCAGGCCACCCATGATCATTCCACCCTTTTTTCGGGCTTTTCCACCGTTAATTTCCCTAGTTCTATCATTTTTACGGATAAAAATAGAGAATTTAAAAACCTATGATCATAATATCTTACTTTTAACAATACCCAAGAACATTCATGCTTTGAATCCCCTTCTTTCCCCGGATTCTACCATTCCTAGGTTATTCCAATCTTCTCCCAAGTTCCCTTCTAGCAATTCTACCGCATAGGAATAGTAGTACGAAGATTGGGGAGTAGAAACCTTACCTTAGGGAAGAAAATCAAAGGAAAACGGAGAAAAATCGCCTGGAATTGCCTAGCCCTTCTCCCAAAATGAAGTTGTGAAAACTGAACATTTTGGGGAATGTTTCTGCATTAAAATCCCGTCGGCCCTCTATAGCGGATGACTTCCGCTATATAGGTCTTAATCGGCGTTGACCGCCTTGACCACCGATATAGCGATATTTTCCACAGCTATAGCGGAGGTCACTACGGCGGACTGTTGCACTCGTCATGAACATAATGTCCGAAAATCTCCCAGATTTGGCCATTTTACAACACACTTGCTTCCCCCGATGACCCGAAACAACCCCTTCACATCAAACGCGATTCCGGGAGTTCCACTTACCCAAATTCGATTCCGAAAAGTCCTCCGGACTCCTTTATGTCTTGGCTACGTGGGAAACTAGCTCAACCCAAGACATCTGACCCAATCCTTACCTGGATTTCCCTACACTCCACCTCGTTCCAAAATCGGTAGAGGTTAGCCTAGCCCAGAATTTCAAACTCCCAAACCCGGAGTTTTCTAACTCTAAAACTTGGCATGATTGGACTACCCGTAACGACGGACCCGATCGTTACAATTAACTAGTGTTGACATTTATGCTAATCAACCACATTATAACCAAATTAAAGACTAAGTGTCAGCACTAAATGGACACAAATTGATCTTGCAAGAAAATCAATTTTGTCATCAATAAGATCAACTAGTACTCACTTATGCTAATCAACCACATTATAACCAAATTAAATACTACACAAGCAATGACAATATTAATTTCAAGTCACTAGTTCCCTATTCCAATTCATTACAAGTCACTACTTCACAATTTGAACACACTATACTTCACTATTTTAAGTAACTAGTTCATAATTTCAAGTCATTATACTTCACTATTTTAAGTAACTACTTCACTATTCTAAGTCACTAGTTCACATTTTCAATTCACTACTTCACAATTTCAAGTCACTAGTTCACAATCTTATTCACTACTTCAGTATTCAAATTCACTAGTTCAACTCACAATTATGCACATTTTCAACTTACAAATACACAACCATAAGTAAGAATCAAGTCACTAGCCCAATTTCAACTCACATTATACTCAATTTCAACTCACATTGTGTCCAATTTAAACTCACATTATGCCCAATTTCAACTCACCTAAGTTCATACACAATTCTAATTAACATTAATAAATCCTAACTAAATGGTAAATTCTAATTTAATAACTAAAATTAAAAATGATAAAGCCTAATTTAAAAATTATAATTAATTAACAAGTAAATTAATAAAATTAGATAAAATGACTTACCTTTGAGTGGCAACAGCGGACGGCAGCTGCGGCGGCAGCAGTGAACAGCATCGGCAGTGGCGGCAGCAACCACGGCAGTAGCAACCATGCACGAGCAGCAACCACGGCAGCAGCGGATGACAGACGGAGGGAGGCGGAGGGACGGAGGGTTGCTGTCGCTGGCTATGGGTAAAGAGAGAGAGAGAGAGTGTCGAAGAGAGAGAGAGAGTAGTTGAGAGAAGAAATGGTTTTTTTTATTTATCCTAATATAATTAAATAGAAAAACCGACCACAGTTGGTCGGTTTTACTAAAAAATAAATTTTAAAAAAAGTTTTTTTTGAAAAAACCGATCATTTGAGGTTGGTTTTATTAAAAATAATTAATAAAAATTATTTAATCATCAACGTATCTCATAAACTCGGATACATTATTAGTTCGTTACATTACTCAACGAGTATGTTACTATACAATGTATTTCATACTACTTGGATGTATTATCGATCGTTTAATTAATTAGCTTTTGAATACGTACTATATATATGTACATCACTAGACGAGATATATATTCAAGACGATGGATTAATAATATATAGGACTTGGTTAATTACATTACTCAACGATCGTCATCGTATAGTACCTCATATGTACGTAATACAACGTATTCCACTACTTGGATGGATTATCGATTAGTTAATTAGCTTTTGAATATGTACTATATATATATATGTATATATATATATATATATGTACATCACTAAATACGAGACACATATATTCAAGACGATGGACGATTAATATATAGGACTTGATTAATTATATTACTCAACGATCGTATATTACCTCATATATGTATGTAATACAATGTATTCCATACTACTCGGATGAATTATCGATCGGTTAATTATCTTTTGAATACGTACTATATACGTACAATATTGCTACGCAAAAACATATATATTCAAGATGACAGATCATTACTATATATGACTTGGTTATTTACATTACTCAAGGATCGTATATTACTTTGTGTGTACGTAATACAATGGTATTCCATACTACTTGGATGGATTATCGATCGGTTAATTATCTTTTGAATACGTACTATATACGTACAATATTGCTACGCAAAAACATATATATACAAGATGACAGATCATTACTATATATGACTTGGTTATTTACATTACTCAAGGATCGTATATTACTTTGTGTGTACGTAATACAATGGTATTCCAATGCTTGGATGGATTATCGATTAGTTAATTAGCTTTTAAATATATATATATATATATATATATATATATATATATATATATATATATTTATTATATAGTATATAATATATATATATATATACGTACATCACTAGACGAGACATATATTCAAGACGACAGATCATTATAATATATAGAATAACTTGGTTAATTATATTTCTCAATGATCATATATTAACTCATATGTACGTAATATACAACGTATTCATACTACTTGGATATGAATTATCGATAGATTAATTATCTTTTGAATACGTACTATATATATATATATATATATATGTACATCACTAGACAAGACATATATTCAAGATGATGGACCATTATAATATATAGGACTTGGTTAATTACATTTCTCAATGATCGTATATTAACTCATATGTACATAATATACAACGTATTCCATACTACATACTTGGATATGGATTATCAATCAGTTAATTAGCTTTTGAATACGTACTATATATATACGTACATCACTAGACGAGACATATATTCAAGACGATGGACCATTATAATATATAGGACTTGGTTAATTACATTTCTCAATGATCATATATTAACTCATATGTATGTAATACAACGTACGTATTTCATACTACTTGGATATGGATTATTGATTGGTTAATTAGCTTTTGATCAATACGTACTATATACGTACATATATCTACCTAGACGAGGCATATATATATACACACACACCAAATGAGGTTGGTTTATTCAATTAATTTTTTGCCGGGAAATATTCCGACCATTTAAGATCGAAAAATTATTTTCTCGCTATTTTCTTTACATTTGGTAAGTTTTGTAGTTTAAAAAAAATACTAAAACCGATCACATTCGGTCAAAAATTACCGACCACGAATTTGTGATCGATTTTCTGTGATGGATTTTGCTGTTTTTTTTAGTAGTGTATAAACTGCATTCAAACTCGATCAACATTCCTCTATTATTTTCTTTAATAGGACAAATAACAATTGATTTTTGAGAAAAAAAGTAAGAACTAGATAAGATTTACCATGACATGATGATCACCTAATATGTCGAAAAATCACTGAAGTAAGGAAAGAGAAACCTAGAAGAGGTTCCCCTTGGTAATTGTGCCATGCACAGGGACTATTACTATTTAATGTTTGTTGTTCTTAGTTTCTCATATTATTTTGTTGTCACTGTTCCTTTTTTAGTATGATTTGTCATGCATTCTTTAGTATTTTATCTTAGTTGCTTCACTCCCATTGGTTTCTTTTTTCGAACTACTTTGTAATGCTTTTACTTAAGCCGAGGATATATCGGAAACAACCTCGCTACTTCTCAAGGTAAGGGTAAGGTCCGCATGTACACTACTCTCCCCACACCCTACTTGTGAGATTATTCTGGGTATGAAGCCCAAAAAAAAATGTGAATTCTATGACTTGAGAAACTAGGCTTTTCTTAGCACCTAACAAATAGTAAGTTACACAAGACCATCAAAATTGCATATAAGACGAGAACCTCACATGCCTTTTGAAACAGAATATTAAACAACTAGTTATGGATAGCTCGTGTTATGCATGGGCCCAATATATGTTACTCTATTTATCTCAATTTATGTGACACTGATAGAGTCAACGAAATTTTTATATGTTTTTTTAAATATTTTAAGTTATTAATTATTATGATTTATTATAGTACTTAATTACATAATTTTTAAAGACCCTTTTAATTGCTCTTAATGTCTTTTTAATAATCTAATATTTATTTTAGTTTTTTTTTGTAAATATCAAGTATGACAATAAAGAACAGAGTAATTTACTTCATCAATTATATACACATTTAATTAATTTGATCACAAATGTTACTTTTGTGATACTTAACTATTATATATTCCTCATTTTTACTTGTTATGTTTATTTTTTGAGAGTCAATATTTGATATTAAAATTAAAATTTAAATATTCAAAAATTATATTAAAAATAGTGTCACGCTATCTAACAATAAATTTCAAGAATAACCAAAAAGTTAAAATGGTAGAAGTGTATGGATCAAATGTAGCTGCAGAACATGCTACATGGCTGTTGCCTTCAAGGATGGAACACATGCAAGAAAATTATTGAAAAGTCCGATATGCCCTCAATTTTAAATTTGTTGACATGGAAGCAACCATGTCACTCTCTTCGACTTATATTCAAGAAACAAGTGACAAATTTGTCGCTATAATATTTAAGTAAATTTAAATTTATATTGAAAGTGATATAGTATAATAATTAGTTGGTAAACCATTTTTTCAAATCAATTTAACACACACACACACACACACACACACATATATATATATATATACGTATATATACGTATATCACTAGACGAGACATATATTCAAGACGATAGATCATTATAATATATAGGATAACTTGATTAATTCCATTTCTCAATGATCGTATATTAACTCATATGTACGTAATATACAATGTATTCCATACTACTTGGATATGGGTTATCGATCGGTTAATTAGCTTTTGAATACGTACTATATATATGCACATCACTAAACGAGACATATATTCAAGACGATGGACCATTATAATATATACGACTTGGTTAATTACATTTCTTAATGATCGTATATTAATTCATATGTACATAATATACAACGTATTCCATACTACGTACTTGGATATGGATTATCGATCGGGTAATTAGCTTTTGAATATGTACTATATATGTACGTACATCACTAGACGAGACATATATTCAAGACGATGAACCATTATAATATATAGGACTTGATTAATTACATTTCTCAATGATCGTATATTAACTCATATGTACGTAAAATACTACATGGATATGGATTATCAATCTGTTAATTAGCTTTTGATCAATACGTACTATATATGTACATACATCTAACCTAGACGAGACACACACACACACACACACACATATATATATATATATATATATATATATATATATATATATATATATATATTCAAGACGATGGACCATTAATATATAGGACTTGATTAATTAAATTACTCAAAAATTATATATGTACGTAATACAACGTATTTAATATTATTGTTATGTTAATAAATAATAATATATATAAAAAAATAATTTTATATATATATATATATATATTTAAATAAAACCGACCTCAAGTGGTGGGTTTTATCAAAATAAATAAGAATAAACTGACTAATTAATAAAAACATTATTTTTAATGGAGATAAAACCGTCCAAAAGTGGATAATATTTGTAATAATAAAATTATATATTACATATTATATAATAAAATTATATTTATATTTATATTATGAATTTTAAAATAATATATATTATATATTTTTATTTTTTTTTCAAAAACCGACCAAATGAGGTCAGTTTTTTCAATTAATTTTTTGCCGGGAAATATTCCGACCATTTAAGGTCAAAAAATTATTTTCCCGCTATTTTCTTTACATTTGGTCGATTTTGTAGTTTAAAAAAATAATACTAAAACCGATCACATTCAGTCAAAAATTACCGACCACAAATTTGTGGTCGATTTTCTATGATGAATTTTGCTGTTTTTTTAGTAGTGTATAAACTGCATTCAAACTCTATCAACATTCCTTTATTATTTTCTTTAATAGGACAAATAACAATTGATTTTTGAGAAAAAAAAAGTAAGAACTAGATAAGATTTACCATGACATGATCACCTAATATATCGAAAAATCATTGAATTAAGGAAAGAGAAACCTAGAAGAGGTTCCCCTTGGTAATTGTGCCATGCACAGGGACTATTACTATTTAATGTTTGTTGTTCTTAGTTTATCATATTATTTTGTAGTCACTGTTCCTTTTTTAGTATGATTTGTTATGCATTCTTTAGTATTTTATCTTGGTTGCTTCATTGTCACGATCCAGACCGCCGTGATTGACACTCACCCAACCTCCCCGGGTGAGAGAACCATCACTTCCCCAAACTTAACCGTTCTAACAGCTCAAAACCAAAGTGCGGAAATTAAACTAGAAAAACAATAATAACAAAACCACTTCATTAATATAAACCTGCAGAAATTACCCCCTAGAATCTGAAAGTCGCAGTACCAAATAATCTACCAATGTCTAGAATATGGGGATGCAACCCCAAAATAAGGAAATAGTTTAAGCCCGAAACAAGTGGGCTACAATTCAAATGATAGATTCAAGGCAGCTCGATCGAAGCAGCTCACCCTTGAAGTCTGGAAACGCCGGTACTACAGATGAGGTCGCGTCTCAACCTCTGGAAGATTGCATGTACTCACAAAAAGAAAAGCAAGTGCAGTATCAGTACACCACCACTGTGTACTGGTAGGATCATCAGCCAGTTCCAAATAAGAACAGTGTATAATCAGTACAACAAATCAAGTATAAGTATGAAAGATATACAACAAATCAACAGGCAACCCTAGACTACAAGTCTCTACCTAGCTTGTTCCCGCATGAAATCCACCCTTTCTACTTGTAAGCAACAATCATATAACCAATAAACCATCCATTTTGTCTAACCCGGACCCACCCTGGGATCCCCTCTAAACAACACCTAAGTGTTAAACAGACAATCCGGCCTAATCCAAGGCGAACTCAATAGATATAACAGGATTCTCGATCACTCAAGGACCACCAACAAATATCACATTTCAATAAAATAGCCCGGTCCACTCATGGAACCAATAACAGTCAATGCAATACAATAATATCAATGCTATGATATAGTAAAATAAACCCGTACCAAGCGTGGTACCCGAGCCAACCGTTAGTATCCCGTACCAGGCGTGGTATCCGAGCCAACCATTTGTTATACCCATACCAGGCATGGTACCCGAGCCAACCATTAGTATTCCCGTACCAGACGTGGTACCCGAGCCAACCGAATGTCAATTAATCCACAGTCAAATAATGAACAAACAACTTGTAAAATTAACAAGCAACACACCGTTCAATCCACAGACTGTAAAACAGGACCCTTAAACATTCTAAACAATTCCTCAAAGCAATGTTATTCATAAAAACACTTAGATAAGAGTACAAAAATATACAACATTCACAGGAATCGTAAGCCATCACCTACCGCGAAATGATCCAAGCTCTACTCAACCCGAGCTTTCCCGTGTTTCGGATTCCTTTCTCGTTATTGGTCTAAAACAACATGCAAGTACTTGAATTAACAAACAAGGCCTGCATATTACCCAGATTAAACCAAATCCCAAATCCCAGACCAACCATGATGATTCTACCCTTTTCCCGGGTTTTCCACCATTAATCCCCCTAGTTCTATCCTTTTCACGGATAAAAATATAGAATTTAACAACATGCGATCAATAAACCTTGTTTTTAACAATACCTAAGAACTTTCATGCCTAGAATCCCCCTTCTTCCCCAGATTCTGCCATCCCTAGGTTATTCCAACCTTTCTCCAAGTTCCTCCTAGCAATTCTACCGCGTAGGAAAAGTAATACGAAGTTTGGGGAGTAGAAACCTTACCTTAGGGAAGAAAAATAATGGAAAATAGAGGAAATTTGCCTGGAATCGCCTTGCCCTTCTCCCAAAATGAAATTATGAAAACTGAACATTTTGGGGAATATTTCTGCATTAATTCTCGTCGAGCCCGCTATAGCGGTTCCCGCTCCACTATAGCAGTCCCGCTATAGCGAAATGCTTTCGCTATAGCGGTTCCGACCGGCGTTGACCGCCTTGACTTTCGCTATAGCGGTCTTTTACATCGCTATAGCGGAGGTCGCTATGGAGGAGCCATTGCGCTCGTCACTGACAGAATGTCTGGAAATCTCCAGAATTTTCCCATTTTACAACACACTTTCTTCCCTTCGACGATCCAAAACAATCCCTTCACGTCAATCGCGATTCTGAGAGTTCTACTTACCCGAATTCGATTCCAAAAAGTCCCCTGGACTCCTTTATGCCTTGGATACATGGAAAACTAGCTCAAAATAAGACACCTAACTCAATCCTTACTTGGATTTTCCTAGAATCCACCTCGCTCCAAAACCGATCGAGGCTAGCCTAGTCTAGAATTTCAATCTCCCAAACCTGGAGTTTTCTAGCTCTAAAACTTTGCACGATTGGACTACCCATAATGACGGATCCGATCGTTAAAATAGATGCCAATTTTCCCATTGTTCATCCCCGAATGATCAAACCTGAATTTACAAAAATAAAGAAAAGAAAGTGTAGTACCTAAATTCTCAAACAAATGAGGGTACTTGTCCCGCATGTCCTTCTCGGTTTCCCAAGTGGCTTCCTCAATCGGATGATTCTTCCACTGAACCTTTACCATATCAATCACCTTTGTCCTCAACCTCCAGATATCCTGAGCAAGAACCAAGATTGGTTCCTCTTCATAATGAAGATCCTTATCGAAAAGCACCTCATCCCACTTGATGACGTAGTCCCCATCCCTATGCTATAGCTTAAGAATGGATACATGGAATACTGAATGGATGCCCGACAAACTGGGCGGCAATGCTAACTTGTAAGCCACTGGCCCCACAATCTCAAGAACCTCAAACGGACTGATGAACCGAGGGCTAAGCTTTCCCTTCTTACCAAATCGCATAACTCCCTTCATTGGTGACACTTTCAACAATACCTATTCACCAACCTGAAATTCCATGTCCTGGACCTTACGATCTACATACTCCTTCTTCCTGCTTTGGGCAGCCATCAATTTGGCCTGAATGCCCCTTACCTTTTCTTGCACTTCCTTTACCAATTCCACTCCCAAAGGCTTTACATCACCTTCCTCAAACCACCCAACTGCCGATCTGCAGCTCCTCCCATACAACACCTCGAATGGTGCCATATCAATACTGGAGTGGTAGCTATTGTTGTACGAGAATTCGCACAATGGTAGGAACTGGTCCCAATGGCCCTCGAAGTCTATCACACATGCTCTCAGCATGTCCTCGAATACCTGGATCGTCCTCTCCGACTGACCATCAGTCTGAGGATGGAAGGTTGTGCTAAAAGTGAGTTGTGTACCCAACTCTTCATGTAGCTTGCCCCAAAATTTAGCAGTGAACTGCGTACCCCTATCTGAAATGATGGACAGTGGCACCCCATGCAATCTCACAATCTCCTTCACGTAGATCATAGCCAATTGCTGCGAATTGTAATCTACCCTGATTGGAATGAAGTGAGCGGACTTGGTCAGCCTGTTAACAATGACCCAAATTGAGTCATACTTCCCCAATGTCCTGGGAAGACCCACCACAAAGTCCATGGCTATCCTTTCCCACTTCCACTCTGGAATTGGCATTCTCTGAAGTAGTCATGCAGGCCTCTGATGTTCATACTTTACCTGCTGGCAGTTCTGACATTTGGACACAAAGTCGACTATGTCCCTTTTCATCCCGGGCCACCAGTAATGCTGCCTCAAGTTCCTATACATTTTAGTCACACCCAGATGAATTGAGTACCGCAAACCATGAGCTTCTGCCAAGATTTTCTGAATTATTTCATCAACATGAGGAACACAAATCCTTACTCTGAAATGTAGCACTCCATCAGAGTCTAACATGACGTCCCTGGATTCCCCGGATATTACCTTACCTTAAAGCTTATTCAGTTTCGGATCCTGAAACTGTTTGGCCTTTATTTTCTCTACGAAGGTGGCTTTGACCGTATTGTTGGCCAACAACCCACCCTGTTCTGAAACACCCAAGTGCATGAACTTGGCCTCCAAAGCCAGAATGTCCCTTGCTAGTGGTCGTTTTGACACCCCCAAATAAGCCAAACTACCCATGCTAACTGTCTTCTGGCTCAATGCGTCTTCCACCACATTAGCCTTACCCGGATGATATTGAATAGTCACATCATAATCCTTCAATAACTCTATCCACCTTCTCTGCCTCAAATTCAAATCCTTCTGAGTGAAAACATGTTGCAGGCTGCGATGATCGGTGAACACCTCACACTTGACACCATAGAGATAGTGTCTCCAAATCTTGAGTGCAAAGATCACTGCTGCCAACTCTAAGTCGTGAGTCGGGTAGTTCCTCTCATGCACCTTCAACTGCCTAGATGCATAGGCTATCACATTCCTATCCTGCATCAACACAGCACCCAAACCAGAATGTGAAGCATCACAGTAAATAATAAAGTCTTTACCTTCAACCAGCAAGGACAATATAAGAGCCGTGGTCAGAAGTGTCTTGAGATTTTGGAAGCTCTCCTTGCACTTGTCGGACCACACGAATGGTACATCTTTCTGTGTTAGCCTGGTCAGGTGAGTAGCAATAGACGCAAAATCCTTAACAAACCTCTAGTAGTACCCTGCGAGCCCAACAAACCTCCTCACCTCTGTCAAAGATCTAGGACGGGCCCAACTCTTGACTGCCTCAATCTTCTGGGGATCCACCATCACCCCCTGTTCTGACACTACATGCCTCAAGAATGCAACTGAAGTCAACCAAAACTCACACTTAGTAAACTTCACATAAAGCTTGTGACGTCTCAAGATGTCCAACACAATACAAAGATGATTAACATGATCCTCCCTACTCTTGGAATATATCAAAATATCATCGATAAACACAATCACGAAGGAATCCAAATACGACTTAAATACCCCATTCATCAAACTCATGAATGATGCCGGTGCATTGGTCAAACCAAACGACATTACTAGGAACTCGTAATGCCCATACCGAGTCCAAAAAGTAGTCTTAGGAATGTCCTCAGGCCTAATCCTCAATTGATGGTTCCCCAACCTCAAGTCGATTTTTGAAAACACCGATGCACCCTGAAGCTGGTCAAACAAATCATCAATGCGGGGTAGAGGGTACTTATTCTGGATGGTCACTTGTTCAACTGCCTATAATATATGTACATCCACATACTACCATTCTTTTTCTTTACAAGCAAAATAGGAGCACCCCAAGGTGACGCACTGGGATGGATAAATCCCTTATCTAGGTGTTCTTGCAGCTGAGTCTTAAGTTCCCTTAACTCTTCCGGAGCCATACGATATGGAGGAATAAAAATGGGACGAGTGTCTGGCTCCAGATCAATACAGAAGTGTATATCCATGTCCGGAGGCATACCAGGCAAATCCGCTGGAAGCACCTCTAGAAACTCAGAAACCACTAGAACTGACTCAATAGATGGAGACTCCATACTATCATCCCAGGTATGAGCCAAGAAGGCTAGACACCCTCTCCCCACTAGCTTCCTAGCCCGAATGAATGATATCACCTTAACTGGCTTAGGCCTGTACACACCTTCCCACTCTAGTCTATCCTTACCCAGAATCTCTAGAGCCACAGTCTTGGTGTTACAGTTCAACACAACATGATAAGGGGACATCTAGGTCATGCCCAAGATAATATCAAAATTAGCCATATCCAGGATTACCAAGTCTACCCAAGTATGCAACCCCACAAACACAATAGGACAGTCACGATAAACATGAGTCACAACCACAGACTCTCCAACTGGGGTAGAAACATGGATAGGGAAATCAAGGATATCACAAATCAATTCCATACCCAACACAAAACTCACAGATACATAGGAATATGTAGAACCTGGGTCCAATAATACCAAAGCCATTTTATCGCAGACAAGAATGGTACCTGTGATCACCGCATTTGATGCTTTCGCCTCAGTTCTCCCTGGAAATGCATAGAAATAAGCCCGATCATCAATCCAGGAAACTTCCCAGGCCGGATGCGATGCACCCCTGCCCGCGCCGCCGTTCCCTCTGTCACCCCGGCCTCTCTGAAAGTTACCTCGCCCACCTTGTAGATGACCTCTCGTATTACCGCCTCTACCTGTTGGGACCACCGCTCTAGACTGCTATTGACCTTGATTACCTATCTGCCTAAGTGGGCACTCCCTCTTAAAGTGGCCCAGATCACCATAATAGAAGCAACCACGACCAAGTGTAGGCCTGCTAGCTGATGTATAAGACGCTCCCTGGCCTCCAGGAGTTGAAGACTGATTATGAGCTCCCTGACGACCACCTGTAGCAGTTGGAAGAGCTGACTGAATAGGACGGGCTGGGTATGCCTGCTGATTCTGGCCTCTGGAGTATGAACTACCAAAATTTCCCTCATACCGGGGCTTCTTGGCTAAAGCCTTAGACTACCCTGCTTGCTTGACCCCTTCCAACTTCTTCACATAATCTACCACTTCATTGAAGTCCCTCCCTGATGAAGTCATATGCACTGACAATACATGTAGCTCAGTATTCAAACCTTTCACAAACAACCGGACCCGTTCCTCCTCGGAACCCAATATCTGTGTGGCAAAATGAGACAAGACATGGAACTTAGCCTCGTAAGCAGAGACTGACATGCTACCCTACTCCAAGTTCAAGAACTCATCCTTTTTCTAGTCCCTCAAAGTACGGGGTACGTATTTCTCTAAAAATAACAGTCAGTTGGGTTAGAACAGAAGACCGACACTCCACATGAGACCTCCACCACTGCTTAGCATCACCCTGGAGCTGAAACATGACAAACTCAACCCCATACTGACGTACAATACCCAACTTGTGAAACCTCTCATAGCAATCCAAGATGAACTCATAGGTATCTTCCTTGTTGGTACCCTGAAATGTCGGAGGTTTCAGCTTGAGAAACTTGGTCAGCATCTTATGCTCATTCCCTGTCATCACTGGGCCTAGCATTGGCCTGAAGAAGTCATTCATGCTTGAAGTGGCATCCATCCTAGGTGTTGTAGTAACCGATGGCTGAGTATTCAAAGTCTGATTTGCAAATGTCGCGGGTGTGGCTCCAGCACCCACTAGCCCACTCAAAATTTTCCAAGCCTGTTGAAAAGCTTCTGGTGTGATATCAGGAAGGCCTGCACCCCCAACCGGTGTTGCCTCCGCCTGTGCCTCGCCATCTTCAACCACAACTTCTACATCTTCAGGAACATGTTCCTGAGGTGGGGGAGGGGTTGCTTCATGCACTCCATCAGTCGCTTGAGCTCCACCCCTGGCGAGTGTGGCTCTACCTCGTCCTCTGCCCCTTCCCCTGCCTCTACCATGGACAGCTGAGCCCGCTGCTGGGACTGCTGCTCTAGCTCCGTTGTTTCTTATATTAACCATCTGAGGACAGAAGAGTGGATGAGGTTAGATACCAATTTGTATCACCAGATACCAATTGGAATCGAGTTATAGCACGAAGCAAAGAAGGAAGAGATAGTTTTTCCTAACGCCCCATAGCCTCTCGAAGAAAAGTATGGACGTCTCCGTACCGTTTCGTAAGACTCTACTAGACCTGTTTGGTACGACAAGATCAACAAACCTAGGGCTCTGATACCATCTTTTTCACGACCCAGACCTCCATGAGTGGCACTCACCCAACCCCCCTGGGTGAGAGAACCATCACTTCCCCAAACTTAACCATTCTAACAGCTCAAAACCAAAGTGCAAAAATTAAACTAGCAAAACAATAATAACAAAACGACTTCATTAATATAAACCTGTGGAAATTACCCCTAGAATCTGAAAGTCGCAGTACCAAACAATCTACCAATGTCTAGAATACGGGGATGCAACCCCAAAATAAGGAAATAGTTTAAGCCCAAAATAAGTGGGTTACAACTCTAATGATAGATTCAAGGCAGCCTGATCAAAGTAGCTCACCCTTGAAGTCTGGAAACTCCGGTACTACAGATGAGGTCACGTCTCAACCGCTGGAAGATTGCCTGTACTCAGAAAAAGAAAAGCATGTACAGTATCAATACACCACCACTGTGTACTGGTAGGATCATCAGCCAGTTCCAAATAAGAACAGTTATAATCAGTACAACAAATCAAGTATAAGTATGGAAGACATACAACAAGTCAACACCCCTAGACTACAAGTCTCTACCTAGCTTGTACCCGCATGAAATCCACCATTTCTAACTGTAAGCAACAATCATATAACTAATAAACCATCCCTTTTATCTAAACCAGACCCACCCTGGGTGTAACGACTGGGTCTGTCGTTACGGGTGGTCTAATCGTGCCAAGTTTTACTGTTAGAAAACTCCGAGTTTGGGAGTTTGAAATTCTGGTCTAGGCTAGCCTCGGTCATTTTTGGAGCGAGGTAGAGTCTATGGAAATCCAAGTAAGTATGGGTCTTTATGTCTTGTGTTGAGCTAGTTTTCCACGTAGCTAAGACATAAAGGAGTCCGGGGAACTTTTCAGAATCGAATTTGGGTAAATAGAACTCCCAGAATCGCGTTCGACGTGAAAGGGTTATTTTGGGTCATCGGGGAAAGCAAGTGTGTTGTGAAATGGCCAAAACTAGGAGATTTCCGGACATTTTGTTCATGATAGCTGCCACCGCTATAGCGGCGGTCAAGGGCGGTCAATGCCACTTAAGACTACCATAGCGGTAGTCATCCGCTATAGCGGGATCGCTATAGCAGAGCGGGGACTGCTATAGCGGAACGGGGACTGCTATAGCAGGCCAATGGGATTTTAATGCAGAAACAACTTCCGAAATATTCAGTTTTTCACAATTTCATTTTAGGAGAAGGGCTAGACGATTCCAGGCATTTTTCTTCCTTTTTCTGTCGAAATTCTTCCCTAAGGTAAGGTTTTCGTTCCCCAATCTTTGTGTTACGTTTCCTATGCGGTAGAATTTCTAGGAGGGAATTTAGGGAAAGGTTGGCATAACCTAGTAATGGTGTAATTCGGGGAAGGAAAGGGGTTCCAAACATGTACGTTCTTGGATGTTGATAAAAGTATGCTAAAATGATCATAGGTTGTCAAATTCCCTGTTTTATCCGTAAAAATGATAGAATTAGGAGAATTAACGGTGGAAAAGCTCGGAAAAAGGATGAGATGATCATGGGTGGCCTGGGGTTTGGGGATTTGGTATAATCCAGGTAATGTGCAGGCCTTGTGTGTTAATTGTATGTACTGTGTGTTGTTTTAGACCAAGGACGAGAGAGGAATCCGGAACACGGGAAAGCTCGGATCGAATAGAGCTTAGATCATTTGAGGTAGGTGATGGCTTACGAATTCCTGTGAATGTTGTATATTTTGTACTCATATCTAAGTGATTGTATGAATTACATTGCTTAGGAAAGTTGTATAGAATGTCTAAGTTTCTTGCCTTACAGTCTGTGATTTGAACGGTATTTGCTTGTTGGTTTACAAGTTATTTGTTCATGTATTTGACTGTGGTTTATTGACATTTGGTTGGCTCGGGTACCACGCCTGGTACGGGTATAACAAATGTTTAGCACGGGTACCACGCCTGGTACGGGTATAACACTTGGTTGGCACGGGTACCACACCTGGTACGGGTTTACTTTTGTTGCATCATTGCACTGTTATTATGGTGTTGCATTGATTGATATTGGTTCCGTGAGTGGACCGGGTTGCTTATTAAAATGTGTTACTGGTTTGATGGTCCTTGAGAGTCCAGGGAAATTCTGGTTAACTATTGTGTTGGTCTTGGTTTAGACCGGGTTATTCATTGACATTTGTGTTTGTCTTGGTTTAGGCCGGGTTGATTCAAGGTACAGGTGTGTAGTCTAGAACGGGATCCCAGGGTGGGTCAAGGCTAGACGGAAAGGTGTAGTTAATGGTATGCAGTTGTGGCTTAGAGTTAGGTGGTGGATTCATGCGGGAGCAGGCTGAGTAGAGACGGGTAGTCTAAGTGTGTTTGTGGCTATTTATGCATGTTTCCCATAACTTGTACTTGATATTGTTGTACTGTTATACATTGTTTATTTGGAAACTGGCTGGTGATCCTACCAGTACACAGTGGTGGTGTACTGATACTGCACTTGCTTGTCTTTTGGTGAGTACAGAAAATCTTCCAGCGGCTGAGACGCGACCTTACCTTTAGTGCCGACGGCTTCTGACTTGCAAGGGTGAGCTGCTTGATTCGAGCTACCTTGGGTTATCTTTAGAGTTTCAGTCCACTTGTTTCAGACTTAAAACTACTTTGTAATTCCTTTTGGGGTTGCATCCTCGTATTCTATATATTGGTATTGATGTTTGGTACAACGACTTTCAGTTCAAAGGTGGAATTTTCCGCAGGTTAATGATTATGCTATAGTTTTGCTTACTATGATTGCTAGTTTACTTTCTGTTATTGGTTTTAGGCTGTTAGTCTAGGCGAAGGGTTGAACTCTATTGGTTCGCTCATCCGGGGGTTGGGTGGGTGCCACTCACGACGGGTTGGGTCGTGACACTGGGATCCCCTCTAAACAACACCTAAGTGTTAAACAGACAACCCGGCCTAATCCAAGGCCAACTCAATAGATATAACAGGATTCCCGGTCACTCAAGGACCACCAACAAATATCATATTTCAATAAAATAGCCCGGTCCACTCACGAAACCAATAACAGTCAATGCAATACAACAATATCAATGCTATGATGTAGTAAAATAAAATTGTACCAGTCGTAGTACTCGAGCCAACCGTTAGTATCCCGTACCAGGAGTGGTACCTGAGCCAACCATTTGTTATACCCATACCAGGCGTGGTACCCGAGCCAACCGAATGTCAATTAATCCACAGTCAAATAATGAACAAACAACTTGTAAAACCAACAAGCAACACACCGTTCAATCCACAGACTGTAAATCAGGACCTTAGACATTCTAAACAATTCCTCTAAGCAATGTAATTTATACAAACACTTAGATAAGAGTACAAAAATATACAACATTCACAGGAATCGTAAGCCATCACCTACCTCAAAATGATCCAAGCTCTACTCAACTCGAGTTTTCCCGTGTTCCGGATTCCTTTGTCATTCTTTGTCTAAAACAACATGCAAGTAATTGAATTAACAAACAAGGCATGCGTATTACCCGGATTACACCAAATCCCAAATCCCAGACCAACCATGATCATTCTACCCTTTTCCCGGGTTTCCCGCCATTAATCCCCCTAGTTCTATCATTTTCATAGATAAAAATAGAGAATTTAACAACATGCGATCAATAAACCTTGTTTTTAACAATACCCAAGAACTTTATGCCTAGAATCCCCCTTCTTCCCCCGATTCTACCATCCCTAGGTTATTCCAACCTTTCCCCAAGTTCCCTCCTAGCAATTCTACCGCGTAGGAAAAGTAGTACGAAGATTGGGGAGTAGAAACCTTACCTTAGGGAAGAAAAACAATGAAAAATGGAGGAAAATCGCCGTGAATCGCCTTGCCCTTCTCCCAAAATGAAATTGTGAAAACTGAACGTTTTGGGGAATGTTTCTGCATTAATTCCCGTTGAGCCCGCTATAGCGGAAGCATTCCGCTATAGCAGTTTCAACAAGCGTTGACCGCCTTGACTTCCGCTATAGCGGTCTTTTCCACCGCTATAGCGGAGATCGCTACGGTGAGCCGTTGCACTCGTCATGGACAGAATGTCTGAAAATCTCTAAAATTTGCCCAGTTTACAACACACTTGCTTCCCCCCGATGATCCAAAATAACCCTTTCACGTCAATCGCGATTTCGGGAGTTCTACTTACCCAAATTCGATTATGAAAAGTCCCCCAGACTCCTTTATGTCTTGGCTACATGGAAAACTAGCTCAAAACAAGACACCTAACCCAATCCTTACCCAGATTTCCCTAGACTCCACCTTGCTCCAAAACCGGTCGAGGCTAGCCTAGCCTAGAATTTCAAACTCCCAAAGCCGTAGTTTTTTAGCTCTAAAACTTGGCACGATTGGACTACCCGTAACGACGGACCCGATCGTTACATTCACTCCCATTGGTTTCTTTTTTCAAACTACTTTGTAATGCTTTTACTTAAGCTGAGGATCTATCAAAAACAACCTCGCTACTTCTCAAGGTAAGGGTAAGGTCCGCATGTACATTACTCTCCCCACACCCTACTTGTGGGATTATTCCGGGTATGAAGCCAAAAAAAAATGCAAACTCTATGACTTGAGCAACTAGGCTTTGCGTAGCACCTAACAAATAGTAAGTTACACAAGACCATCAAAATTGCATATAGGACGAGATCCTCACATGCCTTTTGAAACAGAATATTAAACAACTAGTTACGGATAGTTCGTGCTACGCACGGGCCCAATATATGTTACTCTATTTATCTTAATTTATGTGACACTGATAGAGTCAATGAAATTTTTATATAATTTTTTAAATATTTTAAGTTATTAATTATTATGATTTATTATAGTACTTAATTACATAATTTTTAAAGACCCTTTTAATTGCTCTTAATGTCTTTTTAATAATCTAATATTTTTTTTATTTTTTTTTGTAATATCAAGTATTACAATAAAGAACAAGAGTAATTTACTTCATCAATTATAAACACATTTAATTAATTTGATTACAAATGTTACTTTTGTGATACTTAACTATTTTATATTCCTCAGTTTTACTTGTTATGTTTGTCTTTTGAAAGTCAATTTTTGGTACTAAATTAAAATTTAGATATTCAAAAATTATATTAAAAATAGTGTCACGCTATCTAACAATTAAATTATGAAATTTCAAGAATAACCAAAACGTTAAAATAATAGAACTGTATGGATTGAATGTAGCTGCAGAACATGCTACATGGCTGCTACCTTCAAGGATGGAAGACACATGCAAGAAAATTATTGAAAAGTCCAATATGCCCTCAATTTTAAATTTGTTGACATGGAAGCAACCATGTTGGCCCGAAGCTGGTCTACGTTCTCGCTTCTAAATAAGAGAAATTTATCATCGGTAGAAGCAAATTCACACCAAAAAGCAAAAGAGTTGTAAACAAGAGGATTTCAAACTATGCAAGGAATTTGCACCCCTTAAAAATATCTAAGAGGTATCATATTGCAAATCCCGTTGTAACTTATTTTATCATTCCATCCATTTCCAACTAAATATATACTAACTTTTCCGAGCATCACCGACTAAACTCGGAAATGCTCAGAAATATGCAGCAACCTTATTTGCGACAACAGAATGTAAAAATGAATTATTTACATTTTCCAGCTCCTCCTTACAGATGTAACTTACGTTACGTATTACGAGGCCCTGCTTCTTAAATTATCTATACATTAGACAAGCCTCCTGAACTTCTGTCCAATCAAAACATACTACTTTCACCAAGAACGTGCATTTGCTTTCCTCTACAAGAGTCATTTCCCCGGCAAGCGACTTCTCTCTAGATGATCCACCAGATTGCTGCTGGAATTGTATCTCAAGTCTTTATGATAAGATGTCTTTTGTACTGACCATGCAAGAAATTTTTTTGGCCCTAGGCACCAACCAAGTGAAACATTCAACCATACCCAGATTTTTCTCCATGGCCAACTATAGAAGGGCAAAATTTATCTTTGTTCAAGAGTGTATAGCAAGACTTAACAGTAAAGAGACCATTTGTTTTTCCTTTCCAATCAACTTCCTATTAAAATCATTTTCTTTAAAAAAAAGAAGATAGAAGTGGAAATAATTTTTTTGGTCTTTCCACCTAATTTAGCGGCTACAGAAGCCGCTGCATGAATATATACATAACAATGGTCACAAAAATGCTTTACAAAAAACACCCTCCATTTGATTTTAGCTTCAGGACACTAATGTGCTTGAGTCTCCCTGCAAACACTTAGTAGAACCAAAAAAACAAAAGATACCTTTTTACATAGTCAAGTTTCACAAGGTTGACATTTCTTACATCTGTTTAGAAGAATAATGCATATCATGTGTACAAGTAAAACCCAAAAATTTGTACATCACAAGGTACCAAAGCCGCAAACAAAATGATTTTGGGTGATTATGTGAAGACGATTTTGCATGACATCCATGGACGGATAAGGAGGAAAAGACAGGTGGTAGAAGCATGTGCATGAGGAAGGTAAGCACTCATCACACTCCGAGGTTCTATAGATGTGAAGTTTAGAATCTAAGCCACCGAAACCCCCAACAGGCAGAGACTTGATTGAAGTCCAGAAAAAGAGAAGCGCATTTTTCTGCTCAGCCGACATATTCCCAACTATCTGCAGCAATAGAAAAGAAAACTTTGATAATGTTGCCCGGATAACTTTGGAAAGAATTAGAGTTCAGAAATCTATCACTTTTGAAAACAAAGAAGAAAGAGGAGATTAAAGGGGCAAAGGTGTAGAGTTCTCAATAGTTAATACTCAGGAACATACTTAATAGAAGACAAGAAACAAGTACCTCCCAGAACCAGGATACTTGCGGATCATTTGTTTTGTAGCCGTTGTAATTTGTATGTGCTTTCCAATCTTCTACAAAAATAACAGGATTACTCCCATGAAGCATACAGTTAAGGTCTTCATGATCTAGGATCCGGAAAAAGGATTCTCGGAGCCGTCGGTCGGTAATTATGTCAGCAAAAACTCAAGCAAAATGGGCTACCTGCTGAGCAATTTATGTGACAAAATGGTGTTTAATAAGAAGATCAACATACTTATCCTTATTCTTATTGTTCATAATGGTATCTTTCCAATTAGGGCAAAGCTCCACCATTTTCCTGCATCCCAATTCTTCATCTTCACAAACAAATGTGAGGCCTAGGATATCTTGATCCACCATCTTCGCATCCATTTCCAGTATCTTCTGGCAGCCCCTGTACAAGTCGGGATCTGCATTCCTAATGTCTTCAAATGAAATATTCTCTCCAGCTAATTGCAAAAAGAACACACGATCAAGCAAAATGTTGATTTGTACGTTATGCATCAAGGCCAACGCAGTCATCCTGCTAGAGAAGATAAAATACTCAAGGTGCAAGGGGTCCACTTTAGATGCTGCAAGCACAAAATGCAGATGGGGGTTATTTGCATTGTAGCAGAGAAGATTAATATTATTTTTTGTGAAACATCAAAAAACTGTATCGAACAACTTGCAACCATCTTACAAATGCAGTTGTGCTGCAAGATTCATCCTAACCTAGAGAACTCTGATGGAGTATATTCCCAGTTATTTCACACATATCGTAACGAGGAAAGAATGATAATACAACTAGGAAATACTCATATGCACCATACAATCCAAATAGCCCTAATGCAGCTTCATTGAGAAATAATCTAGGTAGAACTACAATGGCCATAAATAAGACTTGAACTCCTTCGATCATTATTTCATGAGCTTTTCTGGCCTGATGTTATTGGAGTAGCAGAGAACCGAAAGATATTAATAATAAAATAATTGAGAAAATATACTAACATGAAAATTAAAATCAAGACAAATTTAAATTTAAAATCTCAGCATGTTAGAATGGGCTGAATCTCCTCAAGCAGGCTGGCATTATTATAAATATATATATATATATATATATATATATATCAGCATCTATTCGTGAGTACACCAACTTGCGCTCCCTTATATTCATAAGTTAAGCAGAAACAACGAGTTAAAATATCAGTTGTGACATATTTACAATGTACTTTAGAGATTCGACCAAGTAAAATGAATGATGAAACTTATTCCCAAATTTCAAAGGATCTAAAACAAGGAAAGATCTCTGAACTAAGTGCAACAATGAAATAGCGAGAGAAAAGATAAATAATTTCTGTTATTGCTTCCAAGAAGATATATAGTGTATCAGAATTTGCATTTAAGTAAGCTCCCCTCTTTCCAGTTCGCAACTAACAACTCAATCCCCCAACTAAATAATCTATCTATATTATATTAAAAGAACAAAGACCTTTGCCATTCGACTTTTTTACCAATAGTTTTCACATTGGACATAATTGTCATTTAATTATTTTTCTAATATTTAGGACTCTACAATTTTGATTATTAAATTTTTCCTTATTTGAATATGTAGAAACCACTAAAATTTAGGAATTTAATCATTCCACAAATTGCTTTTCATGTTTTTCCCCCGATGAGCAGATATAGATTTTATTGATGAGAGGACCTAGCAATAAGAAGATGCTAGGAGATCTATTGGCAGAAGTGACAAACGGAAGCAAAAACTCAATTTTTTCTGTTGGACGATTAATAAAGTTATGAAGTCTAGAGTGGTTCAGTGTCATTTAGATATACCGTGAAACACCAAAAAGGATGCATTTGAGTTAAAATCAAGTGAAACATTCAACCATACCCTGATTTTTCTCCATGGGTAACTTGGTCAAGAGTGTATAGCAAGACTTAACAGTAAAGAAAGATACCATTTGTTTGTCCTTTCCAATCAAGGTGTCACGCTTGGCCTGTAGGTTGGAGCTGATGCACAATTATTTTGAAAATTGACATAATCTTTATATTCCCTTGTTGTTATACAAATCTTGCCATTTATCCCTTTTTTTTTTCTTATTCTCAACCCTTGACTAATGATCTCACAGTCATAAGTAGGCCAAACCAAAAATTTCTCTTGACAGACAGGAAAGAATACAACATTCTTAACATAGATACAGGTGCACCCCCCCCCCCGGTCATAAGTCAAATCAAACAGTTCTCTTGAAAGACAGAAAAGGATGCAAAAAGTGATTTGAGAAATAGAGATGTTGCAAGAAATGAGCTACTCCCATCAAAGGATAATAACCAATTCACTTTGGAATTACTTTATGTAGCAATGAATCAATAAAACCCTCAGACATGGGTTCCATGAAAGAGTTGAACCTCAAGAGGGTATGAGAAGCAATATCAATCAATCTTACAAGGTTTACAGAAGGAGAGAGAAAGAAATTGTAGAAATAAGTTTCTCGTACCAACAAAGATTCAACCTCTATATCATACTCTTTATCTTTAGTGAAAAATATAAAAACATAAGAAACATCTTTCATACTCAAAAGCTTTAGATCCAAACACTAATGAAAGAGATAAGTAAGAACAAAATGTCACATGTATGTGTGCATAAAAGCAACAAAAGCTTACCAGGATTTGGGAAAAACCTTCTACCATCATTCGTGCAAGAAACAAACAAAGCTTTCTGATGGTTGAAAATGGCTTGACATACCAAGGAAAAACCACTCCCTCAACACACCACGCCCGGTAGCATCTTCATTCTTAAATTGAAGAAATAAATCGTCTCGCAGCGATCTAGGATTCGCATGTCGAACATACTGAAATGACTCTTCCAACAAATGGGACCTGTTAATCCGCATTTTGTACAACTCCTCGTTCTTGCGGCTCCCTTCTCAAAGCATCATCAAGGCAAAATGCTAGCTTGTATTAGAAAGAGTTACCTCCCTGTGCTTAAGAATCCACCGATAATCTCTAGAACTTTTTAAAAGTCTAACTATCAAATAGCACAATGAAAATCTTCTTTCTCTCATCCTCTCCCAAAAGACTTCCTCCAAACCCTTATACAGTTTTGAAATGCTCTTTAGTTCCTTCAAAGTTACAAGATACTGAGACCAACAAACTACAATAGGCTCACATCCTCCTTTACTAATCAAACGAATCTGCATGTCCAATTTCGTTAGACACAGCTCTAATTTTTTCAACAAGTTACAAAAGATTTGATGCACACCTTTAATCTGATTTTTGTCATTGTTCATCTCAAGTGTTTCCCTTCCTGCTACACTGTTACCTTGATTCAATTTAGGGAAACTGACGGGACAGCCAAATGCTTTTTGATGCCGTATTTCACACTTTACAAGATGCATAAAGTTGATAAAATCATGCACATCGCTAGTGGATAATCCCATAAACTCAGCTGATTGCACATCCAATTCAAAAGCACGTCATAATCTTGTTGCCAACTCGCTAACAAATGTAAAAGCATCCTTCAATCCTAACACTTGTTTAACGTTATTTCCATACCACTCCATCATACCCGCTAAACTACTACGACAATATATATACAAAGAATCATTAACACCAGCAGCCCCTCTTAGAAGCTTACAAAACTCTACAAATATAGGACCACACTGCCTATATACAATTACGGGGTCTTGGAAAAGTGTCGTACATGATTCAATAAATTGAGAAATGCATGCATGAACAGCTTGTTTGCTAAATAGAGATATAGAGACATAAAGCTTTACTAGAGCCGCATGAGCAGAGGAGTGAATAAATATTTGGAGATATTCCTCAGATTTTTTAGTGTCACCTTTCGGGGTCATTTTGAGAAACCTAATAAGTGTCTCCGTCATACGGGCGAGATTAGCATTAATCGTTGTGTTATCATTATTGCAGTTGCAAATGTAGTGAATAAGTGAGTGCACGTCATTCACCAGACTCCACGCGAGAGGACAGAGTGTGCTTCACATTCGCCCAATGAGTTTCAGGGTGACATCATTTTGGATACCACACTCTGATTATGTTTGATCCAAATGAAGGTGTTTACCGTGGTAGATTAAACGCTGCTCCATTTCTAGTACACCCAAGGTGGATTGGATTGGTTGGATTCTGGTGATCAAATGAATTTTCTGGTGAACTGATGCAACGGAGTTGGTGGAATTGCCTTGAAGGACCAGGGGGGTTTGTCGACGAAGAACAAGCGGATGAAAAACTGAATGTGAGTCGAAGGACTAGGGGTTTCCTCTTTGACGTTGGCATTGGCGTTGGCGGCAAAATCATGGAACTTGCGTTTGGTGCTAGTGTTGTTGTGTAGCTGATTCGCCATTGGAAATGTTGGGAGCAGAGGAAGACTAGTTTTGAGTTTAAGCTTTGATGAAATGTGAGTGACTTGATTTTGAACGTGTTAAGGAGTTTCCAGCTGTGAATCTAATCAAGCATCATAAATCATAATTGTGAATATTTGTCTTTATTCCTCTTCTCCATCCATGCGTGCAAAATCTAAATGAATTTCATCCCATTATTAAAATCATTTTTAAGTTTTTCTTCTTTATATGGTTATTTAAATATTGAAAGATTTTCTAAAATTATTTTTAAATTCTTTTCCTATAAAGTTATCTAACTATAGTTTTATATCCTAAAAATAGAAAGTCTCTTCCTGTCAATAGATTTTTTAAATTGATTTATTTCATTATCAAAAATGTATTTTCAACCAATTTGTTTGTTGATTCAACAAAGTCATATTAATTTCTTATTTTTATGGCATATATAATAAAACTGAGACTAATTTTGAATACAATAATATTGAATCTAGTCGTTTAATTTTAAGCATATATATCAATTTAAATTCTGAATCATTTTGAAATTTAGTCTTATTATTCTAACAAAGATAATTTCGGTGCAGTTACGTTAATGTATGATTTCATTCCAAAGAAGTGGAGGCCAAGGCATTGGCCTTTTTCCGGAATTCGATATTGCAAGCCTGTTTAAGTAGATTTTATATTTTTAATTGTAAATCAGTAGATTTAGAATCCGAAAAGGGTCTAATTTACCCTCAAGTATGGAAAATAGTACAAATATACACTCCTTCCACCTATGGGCTTTAAAATGCCCTTCTCATCCACCTTTGGGGACTATTTTGCCCTTTTCCTTAACAAATTAGAATTTTTATATGTGGCACCTTCTTATTGGTTGAAATTATTATTAATAAAAAATTAATTAATCAACAAACCCAACCAAATCCACCTCAACCCAATTTGATCCCTTTACGCGTTGTTTTGACCAACGTTCGCCGTCAAGGACCAAGGTACATACATTTATGTTTGTCCTCATTTTTGAGCATCTAGATATCACTTTTATCAGTACGAGAAAATTATTATGTACAGGGATAAAAAGTTATAAATTGACAATCGTATATGAAATTAATAAATAAAAGCATGACTAATAAAATCTGTAAAAAGAATTATAGTAATAAAATGTTGATTGCTCAATTCCAAGTGAAATCCAAAATGATTATTTGACCATATATTACCAATAAAGTTAACATAATATTGAGGTTATTGTTAATAAAGGTCAATTGTTCACTTCACAATACTATTCAAAAAGAAAATCTGACCCCAGAATCTAGATTATCCCTCTCTATCTAAATGTAATGACTGACATATAAAAATGAGTAAGTTACACATTTGATCAATAAATTAAAAATAACTGCATTCGTTATCATACATACAAAAAAATAATAACTAAATATTAATTAGTTTTGAAATGATAGCTAATATTTGATTAGCGGTATAAATAAATCAAATTGGGCTTAGGTGAATCCGATTGGGTTGTTGATTAATTAAATTTTGATTAATAATAATTTCAACCAATAAGAAGGTGCCGCCACGTGTTTAATAAAAATTCTAATTATTTTTCTTATAGATGGGTTGTTAAGGAAAAGGACAAAATAGGCCCCAAAGGTGGATGAGAATGTCATTTTAGAGCCCAAAGGGAATGAGAAGGGCATTTTAGAGCTCAAAGGTGGAAGGAGGATATATTTTATCACGACCCAACTACCGGACCATGCAGGCACCTACTCTAAACCCCTATATAGGAGAACCCTTACCTCCTGTCCAACAGGTAATGCGGAAATTATATAAACCATGAGTGAGCAATCTTTTTAATCTAAGAAAAATGTTTGTAACTTAAAACAGTAAACATCTTTTAACAAACTCGAAATCAACCCTCCCTAGGAATCTGGTCTAAACAGGTACAAGAGCTCTAAAGAAAAAGTACAGAAAAATGTATAAGAGACACAACTCCGTCATGGAATCGAAGGACAGAAGCTGTTGGAGATTGCCATCATCATGTACCTATGAAACATCACTGACCCTGCAATCAGACTATACCCAAAAAGGTATAGCAAGAATAGTATCAGTACAAACACACGTACTGGTTGGCATCATCGGTCGATCCGAATCCACTCCATGCCATCATATAAGAAATCAAGAGAACATAGGCAGTATAAATTATAGAAACTCAGTCCCTCGTCATCCACCTTTAATACCACCCTGTGACCCCTATGGACCTACTAGTTCCGTCCCAAGACTTCCTATCCCGCTTCCACTGCCAACTCCACCAGTCGGCGGCCATTCAACTATTCTATCCTGGTCATAGCCAACTAGTCGCACGTAATCTTAAGACTTCCCGAGTTACACTTAACACTAGACTTCTCAAATCTCCATTAATACTAGACTTCCCAAGTCTCCATTAACACTAGACTTCCCAAGTCACCCATTTTACCAACCACTATAAGCACCTCAGTGGTTCCAGTCTATACAATTAGGTATACTATCCACCCTTGCTAGCCACTTGAGAGACAACCTACAAAATCTTGACTTGCCGACCTGAATCGAATTAAGATCCTAAGTCAACCACTGGACCCTTATCCCTTAGCCACACAATGAACTACCCGTGAGTTCTGTGTACTCAAGCCCCAAGGTTCCTGGCACGACCCAATTTCTCGGTCATGATGGCACCTACAATCCCCGGTAGGTGAACCAATCCCCGTAGCCCAGAACAGTTAGTAATGGGCTACTATCCAGCAGATAAGGGAGCAAGACGAATAAAATAGATAACAGGGATATAAATATATACATATGCGGAAACTAAACCAAACCCCAAGACCTGGTATCATAGTATAGAGCCAACTACATACATGGAGTGCAAAATAAACCAAAACTATATATACAGATGTCTCTGAATGGTAATAGAGTACATGAAGCAGAAGATAAACTAAAGCTAAGCTCCGATCGCCAAGAGCTCACCCTCAGCCTGAAGTAGTCCCCAACAGATCTCCAAGCACGAATCACAACGATCTAACGGCGATGGCCCACGCTAGGATCTGCACCCAAAGATGCAGGGGGTAGGGGTGAGCACTAAATGCGAAGCATAAGGTACCCAGTAGGTATCATAGGCCGACTGGGCACATATAAGATAAAAGCGTAGTAATAGACAGAATAGAAGCAAGCAGTCACAGAAATCAACGAATGGTACACAGGAACTAGCCCAGAGGGAAATCAACAGAACCACATATGAGGCTAGTAAATAGAATATACACACCATAGGCACAGGTGAAAGTAAGAAACAACGCACCTGGGGTCCTTGCAATAACAATGTATATAAAATAAGTTTACGAAATGGACGGTATACCGGTAACCTCAAGTGTAAGAAGAAGAGAGAAAGAGTAATGATAGGCATGCTCAGAGACATGAATCAAGCCCAACTAATCATATCAATCTCACACCCAGCAACTGACAGTCTAGCAGTAACCTATTTCATAATTAACCGTAACAGGGAATAATTCTACAAGTAAATATAAAGAGTCTACCTACAGTCCCTCGGCCGCCCATACAACCGAGGAACACAACCAAGTGAAAACAAACCCTCCGGCATCCCATACTACCGGAGCGTACAATCAGCAAACAACAAACAAGGGTGGAACCTCGAACCATAAATGATATGATGCATGAAGATCTCAAGTGCCATGGTATCTCTGTATGTACCTCCTCCGGCGCCGATCCGGCCCAGCAGGTAGGTTCCATGGAAGGACTCTGTCCGTATACCTCTACTCCACCGTATACCCCTCCTCCGGCACACGCAGCCCGTAGCCCTTGGCCCGGATGGCAAGGTCCATGGAGGTCCCAGACCCCATACTAAACTCAGTATCAGAATAGAGACCCAGTCTCGAATATGCAATGCCCAGACCCTGTCCAGGACTAAAGTAGTAGGAAAATGTCTCAAAACCCCTCCAAGGGTGCCCGGGCGTAACCGGGTCTAAACAGTAAAAAGTCATCTCAGGTGCTCGGTCCGACCGAGGCTAAAAATCATCTCAAGTAGCAAGAAAACTCAACTAGCACCCCGGCCCTGCCGAGTCTAGCGATAATCGTAAAACTGATGATTTTAAACATAATTTTACTTTCTTGCCCAAAAATATCCACAAGTTAAATCAGACCATTTCCAAATTATTTCCATCAAAAATGACCCCCCCGGGCCATGCAAGGTTTAGAAAATAGTGTCAGTAGGCCCGAAGCCAAAACCACAGTAAAACATGGATAAAACCTCTTTATATGCATGGAAATGGTATGATCACACACAATAGCTGCCCCGCAGCTCACAATCAACCTATCGACCCTGCACAGGCCCACAGCTACTCAGCAAGCATAACCAGCTTAGAAGGATAATTCTATGCCCGGGACTCGCGGACATTCCCAAAATCCCACCTTCTATGTTCCAGAGTCAAAAAGGCCTCACAGGACCACAAGGGTAAATAAAATATATCCGCAAATACTACAAGCAACGGAGGAATAAAAATAGGCGGACATGAATAAAGCGGTCGAGGTCTGTGGTACCAACCTAATAAACCAACCAAAGGATGCCCATTAATACAATTTTATTCTATATATGCGGAATCTAGGGAAAATAAACCGTAACCTACCTGTCGTCCGATGACAAGCTTGAACCTCTCCGAAAAACTCCAAAATGAAATCACACTCGAACTCGGGCTTGAATAACTTGACGTAGATAATTGATTTTCCTTTGATAATCAATAATATTGCGTCAGCAAATCTTTTCATACGAACTCCTTATGATTCTTTTCAATGTTCATAGCAGTATGTAATTCCTCATATGAACACTTCTTCTACTGGAAGATATGAATTATATTAAATCACTAGTAGTTTGTGATATTATTGTTTAATAGACTACATATATATCATATTATTTGCTGTAACATAAAATGTTATATAGTGTTAACTAATAGACGTAAAGATTTCAGTTATTATAAATTGATAGATCAAACTTTCCACTATCTTCAGCACTTAGTCATCAAATGACTTATGCAATTGACACCACGTGTTAATGTGGTGTCAATCCAATTATTTTACTCCCCAATATATATCTATTCGGGTATTGCATAAATTCGTGGTAAAATAAATATAATATTTTAAATATACCATAATTCATAGAAAATATTTCAAACAAAACCTACTATATTATAATAATAATTTTCAACATAACTAAATTTACTATCTCCGTTAAAATATTATGGTGTATAAAAACCTTATAAAGTAAATACATATACAATTATCTCGTAACAAAATATTTTTCATAAACCTTTAAAATATTTTGAAAAGGTAATAATAATATAATTTTTTACCAAATTCAACTTTAAAATAAAATATTTTCAAATGCACGCACGATGCTAATAAAATTCTTAAATCTAGACTCGCAATTCACCAACGCACGATTTTGATACTCAAGAATTCTCTCGGGATCCTACCTTATGTTTTATCACTGTTTCGGAACTGAAATGGCATTTTAAAACGTGAAGTTGAGGCTTAAATCGAGTTTAACCCTACCCGGTTCGCAACCCGGTTCGCAACTCGTTTTCTGCCAGACAATCCGCGGTAAAACAGTCATAACCTTTTACTCCGAGATCAGTTGGACGTGAGGTTTTGTGCGTTGGAAACTAGACTCGTAGACCTTCGATTTGGTATTACGGAGGACTTCTAACTCTTAATATATTGAGAGAAAAGCCCTGAGACATTTGACTCAAAGTTCAGAAAATTCATTAAAGAACTTACGATAACTTTTGTCGATTTGCTTGACTTCAAAACTTATACGTGGAAATGACCGGAAGGGTCATTACATCATCCACTACTAAAAAGGGCTTTCGTCCTCGAAAGTCAAGGTCAAGGGGGTACTCTGAAGGCTAAAATATGCTGCGGATACTGATCCGCATATCTCTCTCGGTCTCCAGGTAGCCTCCGTCGCTGGACGGTGCCTCCACTGAACCTTAAAACTGGGATATCTCGAGACCGTCAATCTGCCTGACATCTATCTACTGGCCAAAATAGCCTTGTCTGGCTCCTAACGAAGGCTAAATTCTTCACTGCCAACTGAACTGAATCCCCCTGCAACACATGAGACCATTTGGTACATACGACGCAACATCGAACATGAAATAACGGATGTATTAGCCGAAAATCAATCGGAGGTAAAGGCTAAACTGATATGGTCAACGCTAACTAACCCTCTGCATTGAACTCAAACGACCCAATGTACCTGGGGCTAAGCTTGCCCCGCCTACCAAATCTCATCACGCCCTTCATGGGCGATACACGGAGAAACACCAAGTCACCGACACTAAACTCCAAGGCACGAAGCCTACGATTAGCATAACTCTTCTGCCTGCTCTGGGCTGCCCGAAGTCTGTCCTGAATCATTCGGACTCGGTCTAAGGAATCTCGAAGCAAATCTGTGCTCTGTGGCCCAGCACTAAAACCATCAAACCAACCTACCGGTGATCTGCAACGTCTGCCATACAAAGCCTCAAAAGGTGCCATGCCGATACTCGAATGGAAGCTGTTATTATAAGCAAACTCTGCCAAGGGAACAAACTGATCCCAAGAACCTCCAAAGTCAAGAACACAAGCTCGAAGCATGTCCTCCAAAATCTGAATGGTCCTCTCAGACTGGTCATCTGTCTGAGGGTGGAAAGCGGTACTAAGATGAACCTCTGTACCCAAATCTCGCTGAATAGCCCTCCACAACTGAGATGTGAACTGAGTGCCGTGGTCTGAAATAATAGAAGCTAGGACCCCGTGCAATCGAACAATCTCACGAAGGTAGATCTGAGCTAACCTCTCTGCGCCATAAGAAGTCTGAACCGGCAAGAAATGTGCTGACTTAGTCAGCCTATCAACAATCACCCATATGGAATCAAACCCACAAGAAGTACGAGGCAAACCAACAACGAAGTCCATAGTAATCCCTTCCCACTTCCACTCAGGAATGGGAAGTCGCTGCATCAAACCACCAGGTCTCATGTGCTCGAACTTAACCTGCTGGCAGTTCAAGCACCGAGACACGAACTCTGCTATATCCTGCTTCATACCACTCCACCAGTAAAGCTGTCTCAAGTCTCTATACATCTTTGCTGTGCCAGGGTGAATGGAGTATCTAGTACAATGTGCCTCATGAAGTATCAACTGAATCAAATCACTAATCCTCAGAACACAAAGGCGACTATCAAACCTCAGAACCCCATCTGAATCTAGAGTAACCCGACTGGTCTCACCCTGAACAACCCGATCACGAAGGTCACACAATTGCTGATCCTCAAACTGACAGCTCTGAATCTGATCAATCAAAGTAGATCAAACCTCAACGCTGGCGAGAACTCTGCTAGGATCCGACAAGTCAAGCTTAACCAAACGGCTAGCCAAGGACTGGATGTCCCAGGCCAACGGTAGCTCTGAAACTGAAAGAAAAGCTAGGCTACCCATACTCACTCCCTTCCGACTCAAGGCATCTGCTACCACGTTTGCCTTGCCCGGATGATACAGAATAGTGAAGTCATAGTCCTTCAGTAACTCGACCCATCTCCTTTGTCTCGAGTTCAACTCCCGCTGACTCGTGATATACTGAAGACTACGGTGATCGGTGAAGATGTCACAGTGAACCCCATATAGGTAATGCCTCCAGATCTTTAGCGCGAAAACTACCGCCGCCAACTCTAAGTCATGAGTGGGGTAGTTGCGCTCGTGAACCTCATCTGCTCGAGCATATGCTATGACTCGACCCCTGCTGCCATCAACACACAACCAAGACCGCAATCCCATAAGCATACAATACATCGGAGAAGCTCTGACCCTCAACAGGCAAAGTCAAAACTTGAGCTGAAGTCAATCAGGCCTTAAGCCTCTGGAAGCTATCCTCACACTGGTCCGACCACTGAAATGGGACATCCTTCCTAGTCAGCATAGTCAAGGGTGCTGCTATGGAAGAAAATCCCTCAACGAACCGTCTGTAATAACCCGCTAACCCAATAAAGCTGCGAACCTCAGTAACAGTAGTAGGTCTAGGCCACTCACAAACCGCTGAAACCTTTCCCGAATCAACCCTAATCCCATCCTTAGACACCACGTGCCCTAGGAATGCAACTGACTCAAGCCAAAACTC
>QJPP01005816.1:0-34622 GCA_003996215.1 Jaltomata sinuosa
ACTACTTGCTTCTATTCTGTCTATTATACGCTTTTATCTTATATGTGCCCAGTCGGCCTATGATACCTCCTGGGTACCTTATGCTTCGCATTTGGTGCTCACCCCTACCCCTGCATCTTTGGGTGCAGATCCTAGTGTGGGCCATCGCCGTTAGATCGTTGCGATTCATGCTTGGAGATCTGTTGAAGACTACTTCAGGCTGAAGGTGGGCTCTTGGCGATCGGAGCTTAGCTTTAGTTTATCTTCTGCTTTATGTACTCTATTACCATTCAGAGACATCTGTATATATTCTTTTGGATAGTTTTCACTCCATGTATGTAGTTTGGCTCTGTACTATGATACCAGGTCTTGGGTTTGGTTTAGTTTTCCGCATTTGTATATATTTACATTCATATTATCTATTTTATTCGTCTTGTTCTCTTATTTGTTAGATAGTAGCCCATTACTAGCTGTTCTGGGCTACAGGGATTGGTTCACCTACCGGGGGTTGTAGGTGCCATCATGACCGAGAAATCGGGTCGTGACAAAAAAATGATAAGATAATAGCATTAGAAAAGGAATTAGCTAAATTAAAAGAATTATATGCGGCAAAACAAAAAGAAAAAGAAATTGAGACAAAATTAAAAACAGAAATAGAAAATTTTAAAGAAAAATTACAAATAGAAGAACCAATTGAAGAAGAATTAGGTATAAATAAAATAAACGATAATCAGACAGAACAAAATTCGGAAATAAGCAAAACTTATACAGAAATGATAAAAAATATAGAAAAAATAGATGAAGATATTGAAATAAATGCAGGAGATGTTGAAGGAGAAAAAGAACAAGAAGCCAGTACATCAGGAGTTAAAAACCCAAAAATATTAAATCCAATATACTACACAGTAAGCTATGAGCAATCTGATAGACAAAATAGTTTATGGGATAAAAGACTAAATAGAAAATGGACTCCAAAACCAACCAACCAAAATAGTAATTTCTTAGAGTTAGACTGTGTAACAGATATAAATAAAGCAATCCAACTATGGGTAGGATATATAGCAAAACAGTTAATAGATAATAAAATAAGCATAGCAGAAACACCAGGATACATAGAACGAACACTCTTAGGAACAGTAAAATTATGGTTACTCAATTTATCAGAAGATTATATAAAAACACTAAGAAACAATAAAACTATAAATAACGAAGCAGCAACTACATCTATTGATATTTTACATAAATATGAGGTAGCAATACGAAACGAGTTTAGTAGTACAACTACAGAGACAGAAGAACAAAATAAGGATAAACAATTTAATAGAAATCTAATGTTAAAATTAGCAATATGTAATATGTGTTATATAGATGAATATACATGTGTATTTAGAGAATATTATTACAAAGGTAAATATACGCCAGAAGAAGCAAAGGAAGTAAGAAAATTATATTTTACAAAATTACCAGAACCATTTAGTACAAGAATAATAAAAGATTGGAATAATGCAGGATTACAAGATACACTAGGAGCTATGGTAAGATTTTTACAAAATTGGTATTCAGGTATATGTGAGAAATATAAAGAAAAAATGAAGATGGAAAAATCTATAATAAGAAACTTATCATGTTGTAGAGATAGGGTAGCACCCCAATTCGGATGTACAAATAATTACTACAAAAAGAATAGAAAAGTAGGAAAATTTAAAAGATATAAAACCCAATATAGAAATAAAAGGCCTAGGAGACAATACTATGTAAGAAATTATAACAATAAAAAACCATTTAAACCAAAAAAGAAAATAACAGAATGTACGTGTTATAATTGCGGAAAATTAGGACATTTAGCTAAAAATTGTAGATTACCTAAGAATCCTAAAAGAAAGCAAATAGCAGAAATAATAATAAATAATGAAGAATACATGCAACTAGAATATCTAGACTATGAATTAAGCGATGACGATAGTATATATGAATTATCTGAAAATGAAGTAAATGAAGAATTAGAAAACGAAGAATTAGATAATGACTGAAAAAGAAGTACAAATAATAAAAGAAGAACATATGAATGAAGAATCCTCAGAACAAAAAGTAATATTTGATGTAAACATATTTGAGCAAATAAAAGGGGAAGAATTAGATCTAAGTATAGAAAAAATATTCAAATTACCAATACTAAAAAACATATTTAAAAGACAGAAAGAAGAATACTATGTGGTAAGTAAAAAAGAACATATAATAGATTGTAAATATACTAAAGGAAAAGCAAGAATTCCTATAATAAATAAGAGAATAATAAACAAAGAAATACAAGCACTACAAACTAAAGAACCAATAAGGTATGTACATCTAGGAGGAACAGAAATATTAATAAAAGCATGTTTTAGAGAAGGTATAGATACACCTATTGAAATATATCTAGCAGATGACAGAATAATTGAACCTATAGAGAAAAGTATAATAAGTGCAGTAAAAGGAAATTTAATCTACCAAAAATTTAAATTCATAATAAGCGCTAACTGCTCAGTGGCAATAAATGATTGTAATATAGATAAATCATTAGTATTATATTGGAAGATGACAGGAATTGAACTAGCCCCAGGTAGTAAAGTATTTACAGCAAGATGTAAAAATTTATATGTCTTAACAACAAAACACAAAATAACAGCAAAAAATAAAATTAATAGAATAAAAATAGAAAATTCATTTGAACAAATTGTCTCAGTAATAGATAACAATGATTATAGTTATAAGGAAATAGACGTAGAAGAAAACTTAGAAATAGTAAGTGATAGGATAAGCACATCTAAAAGAAAAAGTTATGGTGACACACCCCAGTCATCAAGAAATTCAGTAACAATAAAAGAAATAGAGCCAAATCACTATTATATAACCGGAATATTAGAACAAAGAAAATTAATTATAATAATAAATACAGGACAAGAGGAAAATTATATAACAAGAGAATTAGTAACAGAAGAAGAAATAAATTCTATAGAACACCCGGAATTACCAAAAGAATTTACAGCATTCAGAGAATCAGTAGAAAAAGAATTAATTATAGGCGGAATACCGATGGTAATAAAATTTAAAATATATCATGGAGACAAAAATATCATATTAGGAATAAAATGGCTAGAAGGTATGAAACCATATAATTTAGAAAACACACAGTTAACTGTTACTTATAAAAATAAGAAAGTCATAATAAAACGGACAATGTAAGATAAAAATGAAGATCTATATACTTGCTAAAATAATAGTGGAAAACTATTATAACAGATATTATACCCCGATGATAGATACAGGAGCAGAAGCTAATATGTGTAAACATAATTGCTTACCAGATGAAAAATGGGAAAAATTAACTACACCAATAGTAGTAACAGGATTCAATAATGAAAGAAGCATGATAAATCATAAAGCAAGAAATGTAAAATTACAGATATGGGATAAAATATTAACCATAGAAGAAATATATAGTTATGAATTCACAAACAAGGATATACTTCTAGGAATGCCCTTTCTAGAAAAACTATATCCACATATAATAACAAAGACACACTGGTGGTTTACAACACCGTGTAAACACAAAGTAGGAGCTAAAAGAGTATATAATAAAACTAGAAAACCTGCCCCATGGATAAAAGGAAGTGAAAAAATTACTCAGAAATTAGAAAATATAAAAACAAATGAGCATAAAATAGAGTTAATCATATTTGTTATAGATAAACTAAAAATCATCCACGAACAATTAGAACCACTATATAGTGAAAATCCCTTAAAAGGATGGGAAAAACATAAAACTAAAGTGAAAATAGAATTAATTGATGAAAATAGTATAATTACCCAAAAACCTTTAAAATATAATTTTGATGATTTAAATGAATTCAAAATGCACATAAAAGAATTATTAGAAAACAAATACGTACAAGAAAGCAATAGTAAACATACAAGTCCAGCATTTATAGTAAATAACCATAGCGAACAAAAAAGAGGAAAAAGTAGAATGGTTATTGATTATAGAAATTTAAATGCTAAAAATAAAACATATAATTACCCAGTACCCAATAAGATATTAAAAATAAGACAAGTCCAAGGATATAATTATTTTAGTAAGTTTGATTGTAAATCAGGCTTTTACCACCTTAAGCTAGAAGAAGAATCTAAAAAATTAACAGCATTTACAGTACCCCAAGGATTTTATGAATGGAATGTATTACCTTTTGGATATAAAAATGCACCAGGAAGATACCAACATTTTATGGATAATTATTTTAACCAATTAGAAAATTGCATAGTATATATAGATGATATACTTTTATATTCAAGAATGCAAGATGAACATATAAAACTACTAGAAAAATTCATACATATTGTTACATATTCAGGAATTAGTCTAAGTAAGAAAAAAGCTGAAATAATGAAAACTCAGATAGAATTCTTAGGAATAGAAATAGATAGAAATGGCATAAAAATGCAGCCACATAAAGTACAGAAAATAATAAATTCTAATGAACAGATAGATACAAAGAAGAAATTACAATCATTTTTAGGATTAGTAAATCAAGTAAGAGAATATATACCGAAATTGGCAGAAAATCTAAAACCATTATACAAGAAATTGAAGAAAGATGTAGAATATTACTTTGATGATAAAGACCAAGAACAAATAAGGAAAATAAAATTATTATGTAAAAATTTACCAAAACTATGTTTTCTAGAAGAAAATAGGAAATTTATCTATATAGTAGAATCCGATGCAAGTGAAATTAGCTACGGAGGAGTATTAAAATACAGATATGATAAAGAAAAAATAGAGCATCATTGTAGATATTATTCAGGAACATTCACAAATCCCGAAATAAAATGGGAAATAAATCGTAAAGAACTATATTCAATATATAAATGTTTGTTAGCCTTTGAACCATATATTGTATATAATAAATTTGTTATTAGAACAGATAACACGCAAGTAAAATGGTGGTTGACAAAGAAGGTACAAGATTCAGTTACAACCAAGGAGATACGAAGACTTGTATTAAATATACTGAATTTTACATTTACAATTGAAGTGATTGGTACTAACAAAAATGTAATTGCAGATTACATATCAAGACAAAGCTACCCAGATTGAAGAAACTACTACTATGGAAGATATACTCAAAGTTATGACGACTCTCTGTAAAGAGGTCGACAATATAAATAAAGAGATACAACAGATTAAAACTAGTCAGCAGCATGGCAAAAATGCGGAACTATGTCGATCGGAAGACATAAAACTTCCAGAGCTACAAGGTGACGTTGGGAAACACCTAAAAACCCATAATTTACTTCATGCAGGTGAAGCATCTACAAAGGAAGAAAAAAGATATGTTAATACAAATTTAAATAAACTATTTACAACACCATATACTCCAAAATACCAAAAAACCCCATTTATACCCCCTCAGGTAAACACATACAAAGACAGTCTAAACCAAGACAAAAAGACCTATAACCATATTACCCACTCATACATAAACAATATCTATAAAATCCAAACCTTTTTAAATAAAAACCCCAGATCAAAAACTACTACCAATTTAGAAGAAGACTATATTACTCAGAGTCTACAGGGATACAATAAGCTAATCGCATTGCCAAAAACTAGTGCAAATCTAGTAGCAACTTGCTACAATTATGGATTATTAAATACTGTATATACAAAGACAGGAGACGAGATAGTTACATTGCCAGAACTACATAAGGCATTTATGCAGTATAAGAGAATAACCAGAGGAACATTATTTTATATTAGAGTATATTCAGCACCAGCGGAGATATTATATGATGAAATCAAGCCAGTTATTCAAGTCATAAAGATAGGGTTAACTCGAGATATGATTATACCAGAGAAGATAGAAGAACATGAAGAAATAAGCAAAGCTGAGATACCAGAATTTTATGCAGGAAAAAGAATTATTGGAATAGCTACTATTTTACATGAGTTATCGACAAATTATTTAAACAAAAATCCTATATGGAGTTATTATGCAAGAGAGCAGACAATGATTTATTCAACTTGTAGAGAGGAACGAATTGCAGATATGGAAGAAATACGACAATGGGCAATTAGCCTATTAAGACCAGAGCAGCAACCATTGACAAGAGCTATTAGAAAAAATTTTATATCAGAAGAATTAATGACAAGATATTGCAAGTTAATCAATCACAAGTATCCGGACCATGACTGTTCGAGATGCAAAGGTGAAGACAATGTAATTCCAGACGTACAGCTGGAATAAAAAGATAGTACGCAGATTCCGCGAAGATAAGAATCGACATATATGAAAACTATTTTCAAACATCTGTAAAGTAGAAATAGTAAAGTAGTTTGGTATTATGTAAAGGTGTAAAGTAGAAATAGTAAAGTAATTTAGAATTTTGTGAAGGTGTAAAGTAGAAATAGTAAAGTAGTTTAGAATTTTGTGGAGGTGTAAAGTAGAAATAGTAAGTAGTTTAGAATTTTGTGGAGTTGTAAAGTAAGAATAAAAACATGTGTAAAATAGAAAGAGGATTAGGACGGTTAGCATCCTCTTATAAATAGGTAATATTAAGAAATAGAAGGCAAGACTTTCTAGACGGAAAGCACCCTTCTTTGTAAAAATAAATAAGATAGCAATTTTCAGTAATATGGAGCAAGATACAGGAAAGGTATATTCGTTCATAACTATGCATAGCTAAATTGTTGATTCCTGAGTATCATAGCATGCATAAGTAAGTTATATTTGTTATTATTTACTAGAATTATTTGATCATAATTTCAAGTTTGTTAACATGAGGAAACAGGGGAAACAATCCGAAAATAATGTCCAGAGGTTGAAACCAAGGCAAGAAGCCATGAGGGGAGTAGACAAAGTGACATTATCTAGGAGGGGAAAGTACCTTGGAAAGTACGGTGTTAGCAACAAGAGAATATGGTTAAAATAATCTAGTAGTAATAATCGAATATAATGTTATTAACATGTTATGGTATGAGGGAATTAATTGATAAAAGCAAAGCATGAACATAAATATGGATGGTATTACTATGACTACCTATTTGCATAATAAAATAAGAGATAATTATAAAGCATTAGTTTTACATGCATTAAAAGATATAAGGATAGTAGAATTAAAAAGAATTATATGGGAAAAGATATTTAATGAAAAATCCCAATGGTATGGAATAGATCTAGAAAGATTAAATATAGATGACGATTGGGAAATATATTCAGACCTAGAAATAACAGATTCAGATTAATGATAAATATGGAAACTCTAGAAATACTCTTTATACATCATAATATTACCGAGAAAACTACTAATAGGACCCCTCCCCCCCAGTTTGGTACCATTATGTTATTTTCTATTATTTTCTTATAATTATTATCGCGTAGCAGAATTAATCTAATTGTTTCTATGTTTTTCAGAATATATCCTAGATATTTTATATCTTGGGTTCTTTGATACATTTCTATCCTAAATAATGGGTCTGTCTTTTTCTTATATTATAATTTATTCTTATTAGTTGGATATAATGATGTATTCTAGATCCAATTGTAGTTAAGGTTGTGTCTAATTCTCTTAAATCTTGGTGGAGTAATTTTCTTTGTTTTTTACTTAGTTTTTTATTTTCTGAAATTTGTTTTAAATATACCTGTTTCTTTCTTACCAGAGTCTCGTAGTACTCAGAGTATAATTCTTTTAAGGTTTTGGCGTACCAGTATATTTCTTGGGTTAAAATTACGTCTTTTTCGTACTTCCTTTTAAAATTCTTTTTAGCTATTCTATTAGTAGTTTTCTCGGTAATATTATGATGTATAAAGAGTATTTCTAGAGTTTCCATATTGAGCCTGAATTAATCCTTTTTGTTGATAGCCTGTTCGCTTTTCCTGTTTCCTGTAAAGCTTTGTTTTGTCCGTGGTCCCTCCTTGGACATTGTGTACCTTAACTCAGGCTAAACGCCTAAGTTTAAGGTGGCTACTGTAAGGGAAGGTAGGAATATTGGGGTATGAAAATATTGGGTTAGTATTGAAAGGGAAGATACTGGGTGTGGTTTGTGTGCTAGAAAAGAAAAGAAAAAAAAATTGAAAATATGAAAAAAGTGCAAAGGTGAAATAAAAAGCCACACCCGATGCTTGATTAAAGTGAAACGATAACAAAAAAGGAGGAGAAGAGAGGAAAAATATTGTGGTCTGAAAAGTGGAGAATAAGAAGTAATAGTAGTGTCAAGGAGGGCGTAGTCACTATTACCCAAATATACCATTCTCATCCCTGAACCTACATTACAAGCCTAACAAAGTTCAATAGTGATCTTAGCCTGGCTATTTGAAAGCCAAGGCATAGAAAATAAGGGCAAGCTTATGGTATTGTGCATGTACAACTTGAATTTCTTTGCAAGAATGAGCGTATTCCCAGTTCCTGTTTGTTGAATGCAATTCTGTGTGAGCGGGACTTCTTTGTTGTAAGGGCACTAGAATAGATTGTGATTGCTAACTTATTGGTATAAATGTCTGATGTTTATTCTATCTTGATCATGAATATCATGTTGTCATCCATGGATCTATTTTCTGTTGTCTTGATAACGTGTATATATGCACTGGTTTTGAACTGATATGGAGTGGGTACTGATTTTGTGGACTGAAAGGATTTGAACCATGTTGCTGCTGTAGTTCCTAGTTTTATTTTACTTAAGTGTCATTTCAGTTTTATTTTCGTTTGTTGCTTGAGGACAAGCAAACATTCTAAGTTGAGGGTGTTGATGTGCCGGGATTTCATGGAACTTTCGACGCTTAAAACTAAGGATTTTGGGATTTCTTAAGTATGTTATGTTAGATATGATGTGTGTTTGTTACATGTGCATGGAAAAGTATTGAAAAGACAAAAAGACTAAAAAGTTGCAGTTTTCTGAGCAAAAAAGCATGCCCCACCGGCGTGGGATCCACCACGGCCCATGAGAGAAGGAGTCAGGATGAACCATAGGGACTTAAGGGTAAACCCCATCCCAGACTTAGTTGGGACTGGCGTCAGAGAAGCCACGGGACATCACACTTGCCCATGGGAATGGACCAGTGAAGCTCATGCTATTATGTTAAGTTTGAGAAGCAGCCACAATGCCCCTGAGAGCCACGATGGGACATCATAGAGCCCATTAAAATGAGCCAGAGGCATGGGAGAAGCAGAGCCATTAGACGACGAGTTGACCATGATGGGCTTAGAAACCATGATGGACCATCGTATTTTCCCGTGGAAAAAAGGTAGAGAGCCTAAGACATAAGTAATAGAAAGTCCGACGGGCACCCATGACGCCCATGGCACCCATGACGGCCTGTGGGGGTTGCCCGTCAGAACTGCCTCGTCCAGCTTTCCTAGATCAGTTAGGATTTGGTCTGTTTTGTCTATAAATACATTCCCTTAGATTTTATTTTAGAGGTTACGCACTACTTACATATTGTTACACATTATATACATTTTGAGGGACATCATAACACATTTTTGAGAATTTGATTATTGTTCTTGATTTATTGAAGTGTTCTTGAGGATTCAAGATTTTGATTTTCTTTAATTGTTCTTGAAAGTTATAAACAATCTCTACATCTAAATCTGATTGTATTCTTTCAAACATGAGTAGATAAATCCACAACTAGGGTTGCGGGAACCATGAAGGATTAACAAAGTAGGCAAAGTACTTGGTAATCCTAGGATGGTGTTCATGCATGAATTATTCTTCCTCTCATTTTGATTACTTTTTAACAGTTGCAAATATTAGAACTTGCCTTATTCCTACTTGCTTGACCAAAGGGGTAATGGATGGGAAAGAGGATTATGCAATGGAGATTTGAGGCTATAAACCCTCACATAATTAGCTTGAACTTTTAATCTGGGATCACTATAAGGGTTAGAAAAGAAAATGCCCGTAAACTGACCAAGTTGCGTGGTGACATTCTTATATTTTGGCAACCATCCGCATAGGAGAACCTAACTTACCGATCTTGCATGCATAGCACCAAACTAGCTTACTAAGTACAATGCCTAACTATGTTATGATTTCATGGGGAACGCTACCCTAGTCGCTTCTCTCTTTGATTACAATACTTGAAACTGTTACTTTTTTACTTGTTAGAATCTTAATTACAAACATTACTTGTTACTTTAAAAAAAACCTTTGAGGAAATTAAATGGCTAAGAGCACGAATAAACATAGTTAACCCTAGTCCTACCATATTCCCTGTGGGATCGACCCCAACCTTCATTGGGTTTTATATTTGAATATCGTCCGCTTTATTCTAAAATGAGGTGTAATTTGGGCGTATCAAGTGGTTTGTTAGTTTCCAATTGATTATCATTTGAGTTCACTTTGTTAAGTTTTTGTCCGTTTTACCTTTTTGTTATTTGTGATTGTTTGAACAGAATGACCATGAGCAAAGTAGGTGACCAAGAAAGTATGGACAAATATATAGATGTGAATAATGAAACCATAGTCCATGGTGGTGTAGGTATAATCCGCCTACCCCTTATTATTGGAAACGTCGTGTTTCATATTACGAGCACTATGCTCCACTTGATTCAGATGAAGGGTCTATTTGAAGGGCTGACTCATGAGGATGCCAACCAACATATTCAAAACTTTATTTAAATATGTCAACCCTTCAACATCAACTATATATCGCAAGATTCTATCCAGCTCCATTAATTTCCATTCTCCCTTACGGGGAAAACTACAACTTGGCTTGAAGAGCTTCCTGAAGGCTCTATTACTTCATGGAATGGATTGGTTGAGATGTTTTTGGTATGATTCTTCCTTCCTTCTAGGATGATGCAATTGAGGGATGATATCACAAATTTCTGCCAACTCCAAGATGAGCCATTGCATGAAGCTTGGCTAAGGTTTAAGAAAAAGCTTCTAATGTGCCCAAACCATTTTTTGCCTGATAATGTCCTACTTCAAAGCTTCTATTGAGACTTAAACTTGATGAACATATTTGTGGCGAATAACCTTGAAGGTGGAACATTTACGGACCAATAATATGGTATTGCCTTGGCTCTCTTAGAGAGAATGATGAAGATAAATTTTTCATGGCATATTAAAGAGGTCGATGTTTCCTCGGGAGTGTCTTCATCCATTATGATGACTGAAATGAGATGAAAAAATAAAGAGAGGGATAAATCAATGGCCAAGATGTTAACACAAATTGATTTATTGGCCAAACATGTGATGGGAGATGGAAATAAAAGTGTGAATACTGTGGGAACCTATGGATCAAGGGCTCATTATGAAGGTGTGTACTCTCCTATGGATGAAGAGTTATGTTATCTAGTGTCAGGTTATCAACTCGGATATCAAGGTTCCAACCAAGGTCCTTGGCATTTGAGAGACAAGAACCAAGGTTAGAACCGTGGCAATGGAAACCAACAAAGAGATAAAGAGCAAGATAGAGACTGTGATGGTCTATGGTGTGATCATGAAAGAGACGGTGACCGTTACAATCAACGTAGCACCAATCCTTATGTGCCTCCTCTAAAAGCTGATGTGTCTCCCTATCAACCAAAGATGAGTAACCCCCAACACTCTAAAATTGAATATATGTTCGAAAATGTTGCATAGAGCAGAGTCGATAGATAATGGGATGAAAGAGTTGAAAGGTGAGGTGTCAACTCTTCACCAAATAGTGAGCTCCCATTCAGCCTCTATCAATCATTGTGAGGCCCAAATAAACCACCTATATTCACAAATGAATCCTCGGATGAAGGGGACACTTCCAAGTGACACCACGGCAAACCCGATGAATGATAGCCATATGATGGCAATAGTGACTAGGAGTGTACGAATGTGTAGGGGGGTGAAAAAGCCAGCTATTGAGGTTGTTGTGGAGATAAATGATAAAATAGAAGAGGATATTATGGTTGAGAACAAAATTAATGAAAGTCTAGTTGTTGGGATGAAGCCTAGTGTACCCAACATGAATTCAAATAATGATGATCCATGTGAAGAAAAGGATGAGAATGATTCTCCTTCTCAAATTATTATTAATATTGAAGAGTATGCTCCATGTTTGCCAAAAGGACCCCCCTCCATATCCTCAGAGATTAGCCAAGAAAAGGAAGATGCCCAATTTAAAAAGTTTGTTGATATGTTCAACAAACTAGCTATTAACATTTCTTTGGTTGATGCTCTTACCCAAATGCCAGGGTATGCAAAGTTTATGAAGAAGCGGTTCGAAAAGAAGTGAGTTATTAAAGTGGGGATGGTGGAAGTGTCCCAAAGCTGTAGCGTAAGGATGACAAAAAACATTACCTCTAAATGAGAAGACCTGAAAGCCTTCACTATCCCGCGTACTATTAGGGTGTTTTTGTTTCGAAAGGCCTTATGTGACCTTGGGGAAAGTATCAACTTGATGCCCCTTCTAATTTTCAAAAAGTTAGGCTTGGGGACTTCTAGGCCTACACCAATGAGATTACTTATGACCAATCGTTCAATTAAATGCCAGATGGGGATATTGTTTGATGTGCTAGTTGAGGTAGATAAGTTCATCCTACCATCATACTTTGTTGTATTGGATTGTGACGTATATCTTAAGGTGCCTATCATATTAGTGCGACAATTGTTGGAAATTGGTAAAGCTCTTACTGATGTGGAGCTTGGAGAACTTAAGTTCCATGTGGGAAGCAAAGAGTAACGTTCAACGTGTGCCCACCTACCAAACCACCGAATGAATTTTGAGTTGTTTCGGTGATCAATACCAATGGCAAGTTGGTTGAAGCCCTTGGTGAGTGTGATGTGAAAGATGTACCCGAACTTATGGTATTGCCAAATTGGCAAAAAATGAGATGATGAAGACTTTGAAGGAGAAATTCCCTTGCTTGGGATGGGTCCAACCCAATTAGATTGGCATGCTCCCGGGAAATGATTGAAGGTTGAGGTACTATTGTCGAGCCACGATGTAAAATCAAGCGCTTCTTGGGAGGGAATCCAAGTGTTTTTACTTTATTTATGTTACTTTTTGTTTTTTTTTGGATTGTTGTAGGAATACAAATAGAAGGAAGGTGTGAAGTGCCATGTGGATCGCACATACTGTTGTGCAGATTGAAGAAGGCACCATACCTCCTAACAGTGGACTGAAAGAAAAACAAAAATTCAGAGGGGACATGCGATAGGTGGTGTGAATTGCACCACCCGTTCTGCGTGTCACACCATGAACCAGAAAACTGTGCAAAGTTTGGAGCTAAAATTATCTTATCTAATGTGATGTGCGAGCTTCACAATAGCATATGTAAAATGCACATCGCACTGCACTCAGGTAATTTTAAATAACTTTTGTTAACCAGCCATTGACCTACCCGACCCAGAATCTGACCCATGACTTTTCTTCTTCTTTTTCCCAGTATAAACCGCCACCCCCACCTCTTTTCACCATTATACTCCCATAAATCCTCCATAACTTCTTCCCAAAATCCTCTCAAATATCCTACTTCTCCCAAAATCTTCTTTTCCTTCACCAAAAACTATGCCACCACCACACCACCAATCGCCGCCGCTATTGTTTTCTGGTCAAGGTATGGGTCACCATTGTTGGCACCATTGGGAACTTTTATTGTGAAGCATGTTAGTTTAACCTTCCATGTTTATTGTGGGTGATATCCAAAAATTTTGGGACCCAAATTTTTGGAATATTGTTGAATTTGCTTGTGATGAACTTGGTAGCTCTTGATGTTATGATAATGCCTGTGCTTTGCTTTAATTTTTAGCCCTGATTTTAGTGTTTTGGGGTGAAGTCTGAGCAACACACTTGAGTTGATGCATAGTTTGGCCCTATGATAGATTTGGTGACGTACTTCTTAATGGCAAATCATCATCTTTGCAAGTTTTTTGTTGAATCATGTTGATTGGGCTGAAATTGTTGTTACCACTATGTCAGTGTGTTATTTCAATTGAATATGTGTATCTGATGAGCTCTTTAGTTCAGTGGAGTGAATTATTATGCGTTGAATGTGCCTATGTGTCTCATGAAGGCTTGATGTTCCCGATGATAGATGGGGTAACGTCCTTCTTAAGGAAAGTCATTGAGTCTATCTTGAGTTTTTGATTGTGATTTCAGGAAAGTCTGAGTACCCGGATTATTTGGTTTTGGTCACTTCGTACTTGCCCTGATGAAATTGGTGTTGTTGCCTATATCATCGTGCATTCCCTAGATGTTGCTCTGCGAGTCACATATGTAACACATAGGAAAATAAGGAATTGAAAAATTCCAACTGTTTCCCTGTGCGTTTCGCATGCCACCCACAAATCTCCATGTGCAAAATGCATAAGGCTCCGCACATGGTTGAAAAAGTTATCAGTCCACTGAGTTGAGGGGCAAAGAATTGTGTGACATGCACAATGGTTGGTATAAATTACACCTTCCTTCGCACCCTGAAGCAGAATCTACTAAGGTTTCTGTTAGCCTGTGCGACACAATGTGCGATTCATACTTATACAGGTGTGGTTCGCACGCATATGAGAATCGCCCAGGCCATCAGTCACCTGATGAGTTTTTTTTTTCTTTTGCATTCCATTTCTTTTTGTTTTGTTAACTTCTTGTAGCCTTTTGTTCTTCCATTACCCTATAAAAATACAAAAAATGATAGTTGCCTTGTCCTATGAGTGTCATGCATGGACCTAGAACTAACATTGTTTTGCTGGAACATGACTTCTTGTAGGTGTCGTGCAAAATGTGGGACAATCGGAGGCAGAAATTAGATTTAGCCTTGAAGGGATGGAGGGCTATTACATCAGTTTTCGTGATAAGCATTCCTTCTTAGAGGAGGCAGGGTTTGATGTAGATGCCTTCAAAGATGACCTCCCAATTATAGCCAAACAATTCCATAAGAGGGTGTGGGGCCAATTTGCTAACACTCCTGGTCCTTATTTCCCTAATTTTCTATTGGAGTTATATGCTTCTTACAGGTCTATATTATACATTCTCAAGCACATAGGTCCAACAAGCAAAATAACATGCCTAAAATTAGTTTTAGTTAGAGGCGAAGAGGTGGATAATACTCCGGAGGCCATTAATTAAATAATATGGGATGATGCATCGAGAATAGCAACAAAGTTCACTGAACTATTAGCTACCAAGGCAGATCAATATGCTTGGGTGGCGAGTATCATTGCCTAAGGAGAGGCTTTTTGGGAGATCTCAAAGGGGCACATCTTTCAAGTGAATCCCAAGTTTGAAACCTCGATGTGGTTAGATTTTGTGTGCAGAAGGTTCATACTAACTCATCACACCACCAAGGTGACCATAGAGGTAGCCATTCTCATTGCATGCATCATGCCAAACATTCATATCAATGAAGGGGAGATCATTGTCGAATAATTCAAGAGAAAAGCTAAACAGGATTCCACTTCTTTGGCCTTCCCTGTTATTATTTATCATCTATGCCTACGGGCACAATGCCCTATATTCTGGTCATTGGATAAAAGCTCTCCAAGCTACTGGCATAGTTTACTTGGACACAAGGTGAGACAAAGATGCTCCACATGTCAAGAAAAAATACCTTGCTCAAACCCCAATGCCATGGCAGGCGCTGGACACACCGAGAATATTGCTCATGATCATGTGGATGTTTAATACCCTCCTCGTGAAGCACCAGACACCACCCATGTGGTTCCTCCAGACGATAATGCTTTGGGTAGGTTACTTAAGTTTGCTCAACTTGTTTTCCACAATAAGGAGCGGTTACAAAAGTTGGCTAAAAATATCCCAGGCATGATTCAATCCACAATCAAGTCATCTATTAAACCGGTATGGGATAATGTGCATAACCTGTGTGCCAGAGTTAACATAGTGGAGCAGGATATTGGATCACTCTGACAAAGAATCGCTCAGTCTACACCAAAAACCTCTCACTTGTACCTTAACTTACCAGCTTTAGACTCTGCCTCACCTCTAAAGGCTAGGAGTCCACCAGATGATTGGTGGGTGGATGACATCCCACAGATGAGTTTAGCCACACTCGAAATCCAATACCTGCTAGCTAAAGATGCTATGATGTCACCAGAGTAACCTAGCAAGTTCAACCCTTACCTGATGTGATGGCCTGAGATCCTCGATCGACACCCAATTGGAAAGCCCCATTTCCTTCCTATCATGAGTTAATGACACTTGAGGATATATGGGAAGTTGTTGACCCTCTTGGTCCCCTTCAAGTTAGATGGGACCCCTCCATTCCTCTACTGGAAGGCTTTCAAATTGATCCATTGCATGCATACATCTCTCCACCATCACAACCGATTCCCCCAAGGACCCACTTCCGTGTTTTTTCATGCAAACGTCACCATCAACATTAGATCCATCAAGGAGTCCTTGCAATTCATCATTTTGTATAATTCTTGCACATTGGGAGAAATGTTTTAATTTAGTTTGGGGGGTGTAAATAGTATTTAAGCCACTGTGAAGCATGTCTAAATACTCATTATTTGTGGCTACTGTGTTCTTAAATTGTGGCCTTTTCGAGCATAATCTATCATATTGATGTTTGAATGTGAATGTTGGGGTGGTCCGACACGATCAATTATTTTATTACCCATGCCTTGAAAACATGCTTATTTCCTACGCCGAGGCTTGAGTTCAAATGATTCATGAGCGCCTTTATTTTGATCACCTTGTTAATAGTAGATTAGTGAATAAACTCAAAGGGTTTTCTTCATACCAGGGTTCTTTCCCAAGGAGCAAATTTCTTTCTTTTATTTATTTTTGTGTCAAATTGGGTTGGTGTTTCCCTATAATAGATTTAGAGGCTACTTTTGTAAGGGAAAATTCCATGTTTTAGTTTAAAATTGAGTTCGTGTATTGGTTGTCGCAAAATGGACCCACCGAAAAACAATTGGCAAGAACTTTTTGGCAAATTGAAGGAAAGAGGGAAAATGATTTGAGTAAAGCATTCTCTTATAATGACTTGCACACTCCCTGTTTGGCTCGATCAATTCAAATAAGTGTGTATAAGAACTCAAAATAGCTTATCAAAACTCATTTGTCCCAATTGATTGTGAAATTAATTGTGAACTCTTGTGTTGTGATGCCTTTTGTGGAAAGTTGTACTTTGTTCCTGTGTGCATGTTTTGTCTAAAGCTTTCCCTGAATGTGATTCAAGGTGAAATCCTTGATGTAATCGAGCTTGTAAGATGATCTTTGGCCCTTTTTGAATAGTCACTTCACCCAAATTGACCTCCATTTACATTGACCCTAGTAAGCCCCTTTGAGCTTGTGACTTTTCTTTTGCACCGTGTTTAAAACCTTGACCTTTTTTGGAACCTCAATTTTTGCACCCGTCCTTCCTAATGGCTCGAAAGTGAAATATAGGATAAAATCCTAAGTTCGGGGAGGGGGGGGAATTAAAATGATAACATAGGCAAAAGCCTAAGTTTAGGGGTGCATACACCAATATAAAGAAGAAAAGGTTGTGTTTCTATGCAAGGTAGCACCATAGGCTAGAAATGAAAAAAATTGCTTCAAATTGTCCAATGAAATAAACAAAATGAAAAGAAAAGAAGAAATTGGTGCTACCAAGTAAAGGTGATAAAGGAAGTTGAATGATCAAGTTGGAGGGGAACTGTGGGTTGTGAGAGGGAGAAATAAGGTGAAGTTATTATTTGAAAATGTGAGCGGTGTTTTGAATGATCACAAAGAGCGTTAGAGAGGTTTAGTCACTTGAGCGAAATGCAATCCTCACCTTATCCCTACCCAACATCATAACCCGCAAGTCCTTAGTGATTCCAAGCTTGGTAACTCTACATTAGTGGTAAATTACATAAAGGGCAAGCCTATAGTTTACTGCATGTGCACACAAACTTCTTTGAGAGAGTGAGAGTCTTTTTTGTTCTCTAATAATCCCTTTTTATTGTGAATTGCATGATTATTAGTGGATTCTCTCTTGTGGTGAGTGGCATCGCACATTTGAACTTCATGGTGAAGTCTCTATTTTAATTGAGAGGAATGAATGAGACAAGTTGTGTGGCGAATCTCAAGGCAAACCTTGAAGGTCCATGCCAATGACTTGAGAAGCTTGAATATCTTGTTTTGAAATGAAATATTTCCTTGCTTTTGAATGGTAAATGAAGTCCTTTTGAATTGACATTTTGAATTGACCACTTACCTAGAGAATGTGGTGGTCCAAATTGAGATAAGCCTTGTAGTTGAGTCTTTTTGTTTGAGTTCTTTGTTTGTTGTTTTCTTAGTTTTTAGATTAATCTTGTGTACACCCCTTGTGTTTTAGGGCATAATTCATTCCTTTCTTTGTGAGTATCTTGCTTGAGGACAAGCAATAGTTCAAGTTTGGGGTTTGATAAGTTGGTAATCTACCAACTTATTGAGCCTTTATTCATAAATTATTGCCATGTTTTAATGAGAATTAGAGGTACTTATTGCCTTTATTGATGAAAATGTAGGTACTCTTGGTCAAGAGTAGAAAACAAAGAAATTGAACCCACAGAGCTAAAAAGGAGTTGAAGTGTGAAGGAGATTGAATAATGAAGAATATGTCGAGAGGTGCGGCCGCTGTGCAATACGCACAATGTTGTGTACGGTCCACACCTCCCTTTGCATATCACCAGAACATCAATTGGCATCACTGGTTGAAGGACAAAGAGACGTGCAATGCGCAAAATGTGTGGTGAGACAGCACATCACATCGCACCACGCCCAAAGGGAAAATTTGTCAAAATTCAAGTAACGCATTGGGAAACTTCTAAAACCTATCTTGGGTTGTGTACTATATATGCAATTTTTAGTATTTACTTTTCTTAGTACCTAAGGAAGATATTGAGTACTCTTCTCCCTTTATCTTCCCCACTTAGAATTCACCATTTTTGTAAAATTTAAGCTTGGATTTGGAATTTTGTTTATTTATGAAAGCAATTATGAGTTACCCAATTGGTATAGCCTCTTATTTCCTTATAATTATTAGCTAAATTTCTTGTCTAGGGGTATGTGCATGATAGTTATTTAAATTTGGGTATGGATCTTGTTTAGTTATGCTTAGTATTGATGAATTGATATGGGTCTATTTAATTCCACATGTTTTAATCATAAAATTGATGGTTGCAAACATTAATTGAGTTTTCTTAAATGTGTTTCTTGAAAGAGAGGTTCATAATTTGGATTGGAACATAATAGTAAGAATTTGGGGTTTCCACCTTAGATTGAGGCTATAAATAGCTTAATCGATGAAAACTCCCATCTAAGAGTCTAAGATAGAAATAGTATGACTTCGCCAAGTAATTGAATTGGTTGGTTTGTATTGAAACCTATGGTTCTTCAACAAAAACCATAGGATATTGATCTTGGGTGTATTTTTACACCCAAATGCCGCATTTTATCCATACTTTAGCTAAGTTTGACACTGAATTACCTTGTATATGTGTGCTTTGAAATATGTTTGATACAAATGAATTAATGTAAATAATTAGTAGTGTTTCAGGCGCAAAGAAGGCATATGGAGAAGCAAGGAGATAAAGGATAAACAAGACACAGGAGATTGGGCGAGGATCAAGACGAAGTGAGCTTAATGAAAGAGGCATATGGCCATGCATTGAGCCTTGCGCCACACGGATAGAGGCCTAGCCTTGACCCCTGCGCCTCCTGACCAGTCGCAAGGGTAATCTATTCTTGTCACGAGTTGGCTTGACATAGCAGGCCTCTAGGCCTTGCATTGGGACATGCGTCGTGACCCTCTGCCAGAAGACATTGTGCATTTAGAAAATGAAGAATTATTTAGGGGAGTGGAAGTAATTTTGCCACACGTCTATAAATACCCCAAGGACGTCTTGTAGAAAGGACAAAATATGATATACAACAGAAATGGGAGAGCAAGAGGGTTATTACTAGGGTTCTTCATCTTTTAACTCAACTACGTATTTCTTTGGTATGACTAACATTAATATTAGTGTTTTATTCTGGATTATGAGTAGCTAAATACCCTTGTTCTAGGGTTATGGCTAGAACATGATTGTTTAGCATTCTATTTAAACCAATTAAACTTGTTTCTCAATTAATTGCTCTCGTGCTCTTGTAACTACTATTTTAGTGCCTGATCAACATTAGAATAAACGAGTTATTCTCGCGTGAACTGACCAAGGGAACGTAAGAATAAGATGAAAAACGTGACAAATAAGATCATCTCTGGCTCACATTAGGGTGATTAGCAACTAAGATAGCAATATACTTAGTATGTCTTATTCGGTTATAAACACGATAAAACCATGAATGCATTTGAATTGGAAACTCACATCTCCGCTCAACGATGTAGTTGTGAGACTAGTTCAAGTAGGTAATTTAGAGGATGACCATTCCTGGATCATATCATTAACCCCGAAATAAATAATTAGAGAAGTAAGGTTCATTGAGATGAATAGTTACTATTCATGATTGTGGTAAATGTCGTAACCTTGGAATATTTCTTTGTTATTGTTAACAACCTTTGCTAAATTCATTATTACTTTGTTTTATTATTTTTGCAATAAGTAGACTATTATAATCTTACAAATCGTCCTGTTAAATCACAACGCTTGTTTGAAATATTACTAGAAATTAAAGTAGGTTAATTGCTAAGAACATAGTCCCCGTGGGTTCGATATCCGGCTCGAAACAAATGCTATATTACTTGTACAATCACGTACACTTGTGTGTGTGCTTGGATGCAACAAGTTTTGGCGCCGATGCCAGGGGCTTAAGCAATTAATTATTTGCTAAATTTCCTTTTTATAATATTATACAAGTGTTGACAACTTGATCGTAGCGGTTGTTCTTGCAGATTCAATTTGTTCTTCAAGCTGGCAAGCGATAGAGAATTGGTGGAGACGTATTTTGGAACCTGAACGAGAATTACATCAATAGCGAAGAGCAGCTGCACATTAATATCCAATTTAACAAATTAGCTGGTTGATTAGGTAGAAGTTGTTCCTGTAGAGATGGCAGCAGCAAGACCAGTTTGTGAGGTTGCATCCCACTCGCTAATAATGTAAGCTCCAGCATTCACAGATCGGCTGTAGGAGGTCGATTCGATCTTAAACATAATATGGTGTAACTATTGCACACTAACGGACAGTTCACAGGGCTATCTCATGAAGACCCACTATCACGACTGGATTTCTCAGCCATGATGGCACCTATAACCCCCAGTAGGCGAACCAATCCCCATATCCCAGAATGGTTAGTAATGGGCTACCTTCTAATAGTTTAAGTGGAAGATTTGATACATAAGCGGAAGCAAGGGGATAATGAGAAGAAAATAGATACAAGAGAGATATAAACAAGCGGAATCTAAACCAACCCAAAACCTGGTATCAAAGCGTATAAGAGCCAAACTACATCAGGAGTACAAAGGTCCAAAAGTCAAATATACACAATGTCTCTGAAACTATAAGATTACAAAATACACCAAGGATAATTGAAGTCAAGCTCTGAATGCCAACAACTCACCCTCATCCTGGATGATCCAAAAATTGCACCCCGCACGACTCTTTGATACGCTAACAGCAATGGCCCACGCTAGGATCTGCACCAGAAAATGCAGAGGGTAGGGTGAGCACCAAATGCGAAGCATTAGGTACCCAAAGGTATTATAGGCCGACTGGGCACATATAAAGTAAAAGAGCAATTGCAGGCATATTAAGAATAAACAGTCACAAAATTTAACGATAAGCACATAGGAGCTAGCCCAGAGGCAAGACAACAGAAACAATATATAAGGCTAGCATATAGAATATATACACACAATAGGCACAGGTGAAAGTAAGGACAACGCACCTGGGATCCTTGCAAAAACAATATATATATAAGAATAAGTTCTAGAAATGGGCGGTATACCGGTACCCTCAAGTATAAGGAAAAAGGGAGAGAAGAATAAATGTAGATATGCTCGACATACAGGAATTAATATCCAATCAAGTCATACAAAACTCAATCCAGGAACTCACCACCTCACAGTAATCATGCTCATCTCAACCATAACAGGGAACAATATCAGAATAAAGTAACAAGAGTCTACCTACAGTCCCTCGGATGCCAATACAACCGAGGAACGCAATCAAGTGAAAACAAACCCTCCGGCATCCCATACTACCGGAGCGTACAATCAATAAACAACAAACAAGGGTGGTATCTCAAACAATGGATGATATGATTCATGAATGGGGTGAAATAGAACCTCTGTATGTACCTCCTCCGGTGCCGATCAGGCCCAGCAAACAGGTTTCATGGAAGGAAACAACTTGTATACCTCTACTGCACCGTATACCCTTCCTCGCGACACACGCAGCCCAAAGCCTCAGTCCCAGAGCGGCAAGGTCCATGGAGGTCCCGGACCACATACTAAAACTCAGAATCAAAACGTGTCCTCTAGAATCGAGTCCGGGTTGAAGTCAGTGGCTAAGTCTTAAATATGCATTCCTAGACCCTGTCTAGGACTAAAAAAGTGAAAAAGATGTCTCAAAAACCCTTTCAAGGGTTCCCAGGCACAACCGGGTCTAAACAGTAGTAAAAATATCTCAGATGCTCGAGCCGTCCGAGCCTGATATCATTTCAAATCATTAAGGAAAATCAGCTAGCACTCCGACCCGGTCGAGTCTAGCAATAGTGGTAAATCATGATAAAACCATATTTTTAACCTTCTTTTACCCCAAGAAGATCCATGTATCAGGTCAAATCATTTCCAAATCCAACTTTATCGAAAATGGACCTCGGAGGCCATGCAAGGTTTAGAAAATCAGTTTCCGTAGGCCCGAAGCAAAAAATCATAATAAAACGTGGAAAAACCTCTTTACATGCATGGAAATGATATGATCAACCCAAATAGCTTCCCGGCAGCTCACAATCAACCTAACGGCCCTGCACAGGCTCCGAAGCTACTCAGTAAGCATAACCAGCCTAGAAGGATATTTCTATGTCCGGGACTCGCGAACATTTCCAATGATCTCACCTTCTATGTTCCAGAGTCAACAAGACCACACAGGGTCACAAGGGTAATAAATATATCAACTAATAGGAATACTACACACAAAAGAGGAAAGAAATAGGACAAATCATGAAAAATCAGTCAAGGTCTGTGGTACCAACCTAATAACCCAACCTAAGGATGCCAACTAGTACAATTTTACCCTATATATGCGAAGTCTAGGTAGTTAAGTAACCTACTTATCGTCCGACGACAAGCTGTGGAAATGATGATATTCGAGGCCGAGCTTCTCCGAGAAGCTCCAAACGAGAAAGAAACTATCAAATTCATGAATAAAATATTAAGATGAGTCCAACAATACCCATACTGCTACAATTGTAACCGGGTCGATATATGAGTCAAAAGCGGTTCCGTGGGGCTCGTAACTCAAAACCAAAAATGAAAATAACCACAATAACCCCAATGATGCCAATAAGGCATGGTACAAATTTGAGCACAATTGGACAAGGGAATAGCACCAAAATAGCCCGCCCAAGTTGGGGATTAAAGAATGGAAAGTTTCAAAATAAAAACAGAAATTGGGCAAGAATTACTTACCAAAACAACGGAAAATAAGCCCAAGATGGATAAAACATCACACCCACGAACATGCACAATCTTAGGGGGAAGAATCTTTCACAAAATGCATGCTTTGGATGAGTATCAATGGAGGAATTAAGAGAAAAACCGAAGAAGGCGAGTTGGGGAAGATGACTTACCAAGAGGCGAAGAACTACAGATAATTGACGAACAAATAATTCCCCAAGGTTTAGAACTGAAATGGAGAAAAATGATGGAGATAATTTTGAGTTTTAGAGTGAGAAAAGTGAGGAGAAGGGCTGAAAAAAATGAAATGATAGCAATAAATAGCTGCTGTCCGTAACTAATTTTCTGCACTTTTAGAAAACTCGACAGGGCATTCTGGCATAATCGGAAACCGATATTCAAAAACCAATAGTGCTAATAGAGTGGAAATGACGTTCCAGACTCAATGGAATTGACAAAACTTCCATACGAGGTCGTTTCAGAGAAATGTTGACCTAAGTCAACCCTAACAAAAAGGAACTCAAAGGTTCGAAATGAGTCTAACTAACCCAGAACCCAAACCAACCATCTTTCTAGCCCAAACTCAACATTCCGGAGCTGATGGAATTTTCAGATTTTGAATCTGACAGTCCGATCATCAAAAGTCACCGAAGTTACACTTTCAACTCTAAGTGGCCTGAAAACTCAGAAAAACACACAAAACCCACACTGGAAGTTCTCAGGCCTCAACTAAAGGAAAAACTAGACCAAACTCATCACTCCGGAGCTTACAAAACTATCAGAATTAAATTCCGAGCATGTTAGCTAAGAATATTGACTAAAGTCAATGATATTCTAAGTTTAAAGCTCTAAAATAAGCGAACGGCTAAAACAACCAAACGAATGACCAGGGAACTGAACTACCGATCCCAACAAGTCATAAATGACTTGGGGCCGCTACATGAAGTCTCTAACAGTGCAATAAATGCGAAAATGCAAAGATGACCGGAAGGGTCATCACAACATCCATTACTAAAAAAAACTTTTGTCTTCGAAAGTCAAGAAGAAGGGAGTACCTGAAGGCTCGCACAATTGCGGATACTGAGCACGCAACTCACTCTCGGTCTCCCAAGTAGCCTCCTTGATCGGACGATGCCTCCACTGCACTTTCACAACTGGAATCTCCTTAGATCTCAACCTCCTCATATCTCTGGACAGAATAGCTATTGTCTCTTCAACAAATGTTGAACTCTCATCCAACTGAACTGAATCCCAATGCAACACATGAAACTCATCAGGAACATACTGGCGCAACATCAAAACATGGAAAACTAGGTGAATAGCTGAAAACATCGGAGGCAAGGCTAACATGAAGGCAACACCACCAACCCTCTAAGGAATCTCAAACGGCCTAATAAACCTGGGGCTCAGCTTACCCCTCCTACCAAATCTTATCACTCCCTTCACGGGCGATACTCGGAGGAAAACCAGATCACCAACACTGAACTCCAAGCACTACAACATTTTAGGCTTTTATCCACCCCTGTAAAGTGTAGCCTAAAGTAGCAAAAAGTGTGGCCTTTGATCAAAGGCTACGCTTTTTGACTTTAGGCAACGCTTTTTCGGGGGTGGCCTAAAGAGGCATAACCCTTGACTTTAGGCCACACTTTTTAAGTGTTGCTGTAGTAGCTACGCTTAAAAAGCGTGGCCTATGAGGTACAAAGGCAACACTTTGTACCATCTCTTCAACAACAATTTTATTCAATAAAACTACACTTTAAAGCGTTGCCTTTGGTTTGTTATTGGCCACACTTTAAAAATGTAGACTTTTATACCTCCTCTACAATAACACTTATAAAGTGTAACCTTTTCTTATGTACATGCTACAATGTACAATTAATAAGACACACAATTAACATCCCTATAGCCACACTTTTGAAGTGTGGCAACATTGTCTAGAATTTTTTAGAGCCATAATTTTTAATTGAAAAATTATAAATTTGATTTGCATTATTCATGAATTACATTATCATATATATAAATGATCTCAAATACCAAATTACCTAATAAATAATTTAAATGTGTAGATTTGCAATAAACTTCAAAAAATAACATGTCTTGTACTACACATGCTTAATTTTAAAGATCTGTTCGAGATAAGCAATATTTAAAAAATCCGTTCTAGCGATGAATTCCACACTAAATCAAAGTATTCAAACATATAACACAATAGTTCAAAAACTCTTTATCATTCACTTCAATATATCGTGCTGACTTGTGGCCACCATTCAACTTCGATCACCCCACATTTCCCTGCACATTCAAAATAAAATTAAAAGTTAGAAAAAAAATCATACTCAACACTAGTCATGGTTCGTAAAATGAGTGACAACTAACCTCAAACATTTTAAAGTACCAAATAAAAATCACTAGTTAAAAGCAAACCACAGGGAAAAAATGTTAGGCTGATCAAAGACGGTAATTCAATAAAAACAAAAAGCATCCATCTGTTCCTAGTTCAAACTATTCATTATTCAATACACAAGAAGTAAAATAGTTCTATAATTTTAGTGCTCTTGAAGAAGACAAACAAAAAGAGTAAAATGACTCAGATGCGCAAATAAGAGATAAAAAGAAAATAGATTAATTTTTCACTGTAGGGGAGAACCCATAAAAAGGGACATGAAGACATGAATAATAATAGGAAAAAGTTTAAGGACTGTTCCATACCCAACTGCAACTAGGTATCTTCCTTCTCACTTTTTTTTCACGCAACAGTGCAACATCTAATGACCCATTTACTGCAGCATAGATATCTGATAAAAGCACATAATTACCAGTATTTTGAGGCTCAAGTTCAGCTATATCTTAATCTTGTGGAATTCCACCACCCCCCCCACTAAACCCCCAACTGTCAACCAACAAATAGAACGAGAAGACAAACATAATTTCTAGTTCAGCTATAGCTTAATCTTGTGGCATTTCTTCTTTAACTCCCCCCCAACCTTCAACCAGTAGATTGAACAAGAAGACTAACAGAGTCATCAGTAACATAATTTCTAGTTCAACTATATACAACACTAGGAATCTGCCAAGAAACATCCCAGGAGACACTAATTTAACCCTGATGCTACTGAGAGAAACTATGAGATTTCAACACACCATTTAGCACATGATCTAGTCTAATAGATGACTCATATTTAATTGTATGATCCCAGTCGTTTACAACACTAGGAATGTACTTACAATAGCTACTAGAATCTCAGTCTACGCTTTCAGATCAGTCGCCCTCCTAGTTTCACCACAATAAGGGTCAGCATAAGGGTCACTGCAATAAGCTAATAAAATTACCTGGACGAAAGTAGTGGAGAGGTTATGCGTAAGGCTGTACTGAAAATAACACATTCCTATAACGACCAAGAATTGAAAAAAACAATTTGCATCCCCTCCCAGCAATCAGTGCAGCGATTCTGATCAAGAATTGAAAATAAAAAATTCCTGTCCCCTCCCAGCGAATAGTCTAGCAAAGAAGAAGAAGAAGAATAAGAAGATAAAGACTTACTATTGAAATTCAGCTATCTGTCTGAACTTCTTTCCCCCTCTTTGTACGAGTTGCAATTAACATTTCAGACTTTGATGGTTCCTCGTTGTTTTCTTTGTTTGCACGCTACAAAATATATAAAAAGAAAGTAAAAAACAGACGTCAATATGTTCTGATAAAGTACGAAAAAAATGAAAGTCTACAAAGCGTATACTAAAGATTACCAATGCCATGTGTACTCTTTCAAAATTAATAGATCCCATGTGATGCGTTCATTTTCATTTTTTTCTATTTTGATAATTTACCTCGCTCTAGGCCTACAATTCGATAAAAAGAGATGCATTAATCATAAATTGCCAATATCATAAAACAAGTCTTAAAAAAATCATTATTCCTAGGCCAAATATAGCATATTTCAAGATACTGAATATTCCTATAGAACAAACTTATATTCACAGGTAAATAAATAACATTAAGCCTGAAGTTTCACTATTACTGGGGGGATAGGCATTAACCGAATACTACATACAAGTTCTGTTAATAATACTGCCAAATGATCTTCACAACAAACTAAGGGTGTCAACTAAACAAACTACAGCTGGACATAAAATGGGCAGTTGATAACTTTTCCAATAACCTAGAGGGGCTAGGAAAGAAGGAAAAACACTTACACCAAGAGTTTATATCCAACTAATGAAGGCAAGATATGTATCTTCATATACAAAATTTATCACTTAACCATGACTAAGTGATGCATTCTTACTTTAATATTTAATAAATAAAGGTCAAAAAGATTTGTTAACTACTATTTGGAGACTCCCACAACTACTAAAATAAACTATAAATCAAGTTAAGATGAGATCTTTAGGCTATGCTTAAAAACAAATTCCAGCTAAACTTCCATCACAATACGATCATTGACAAGATAGTCTTTTTTCTGAATACACAACTCAATTAAAGGCATACAATCGTTGTTGTCGGGAAGCCACAACTCCTTACTACTATTGTACTACCCAAGTGTTACATAGTAGAAGCCTTTGTTTTAAATTTTCCATTACCCTCTTATATAATACAATTCCAAATAGAAGCAAAGTGAGAAATTAAGTGGCTTACAAGCTTCTACCATTTCAGCAGCCTTGTACAAATGGATGACAAAGAATCAGAAGCAAAATTAATTAAAGAAAGTTGGTATTTAAATATTCTACACTATCTAGTGAGCTTTTGATTGTTTACAAACAAATTTTGTAAGAACAACAAGTCTTGCCTATCATCTTTGCCATAGAAATGAGAAAATCACATCATTGCAACTTACAAGTTTAATTTTCTTTTAAGTACAAAGGACGGGAGAACATCTAAACACTTTTTACTTAATCTACCTCAATAAAAATAAAGAAATACCTTATACAGACACAAGAGAGGACATGGCAGCCTCTACCTAAAGAAGTAATGAAGGACCAGATTAGTGTAAATATTACTTGCAAGAGAATTGTCGGCAAAGAGGGGCAACATAGAACGATTTTTGTGACATATCCGCTTATAGATTGTATCTTATGCAGAAAAATAGAATTATCACAAGTGACATGTCAATCCTGACATTTAGTTGACAACAAGCAAAAAATGGCACCTTAAACTAATACCAGATCGTTAGGCCTTTACCATCAATACCAATTTCCACAAGTCTTCTTAAATACCAATTCACATAAGTCTATTTCCCGACAACAATCAACTACTTATAATTTTTTATCTCATACAAAATTGTAATTCGTCCCTAAAATCAACGGTAATCATATTTTGGCGAGGGCTTGAGAAGTACCAAAGGAAACAATAGAATAGCAACAGTAAACACCTTTTTAGTATCACTGTGCTGCCTCAAATTTCTTTAATCCACAATCTTTACGATATCCACTACCTGATAATAATAGAAAAAACATGTATTTAAGTAATAACATCAGCGCAACTTGCAGATCAAATGCAGTTTGATGATTTATTAGCAATGATGCATAGATTACTAAACTTTAATGATACAGTGATTTACTAACCTTAGTCATTTAAGTTTTTACCAACAAACCGTTAAATACAAAAAGAGTAAGCTAGCACTATAGGGTCATTAACAAAATAATAGTCAGGAACATGAAAGAAGCCAACAAAGAATATTTAACAATTGCAAAAACTTCTAAGAGTAAGCAACCACTTCTTAGAGTGTTTGTACCGGGAAACAATCAAATAACAAAAAGAGTAAGCTAGCACTAGGGGTCATCAACAAAATAATAGAATTCATGGTACATCCTCAAAATCAACATCGTCTTCAGACTCATCTTCAAACTCTTCTTCGGACTCGCCATCATACTCAACTTCAAGTTGTTGAGCAAAAAACAATACACAAGTTGCTTGTTCAAGAGATAACTTAAAAAATAGTCATACAAAGTAGCATAAGAGCAATAAACACAGATCTTATAAAAGTAAATACTCTTGAAATGTAGCCCTTTGCAGAGATCTAGAATTTTGACAACATCTGCAAAGGTACCTGATACTGGTGCTCTGGCTAAGACAAGCTTTTTCTTTGGAGGCTTACGGGAAAAGATTCGAACATAAAGGTTCATCTATAGTGAGCTTACCAACTTGTATAGAAGAATAGCACACTTAATTATAAGTCAAATGCATAAATGTGACAAGATTTTCCTGTAAGAAGTATGAGTAGATATTATGGACAATTATCCTTGCCAGGATAAACAAAGGAAAAAAAGATGGGAAAAAAGATGGGAAAAAAAGATGGGAAAAAAAAAGAACCCATCCCATTCAGTCATTATGTGCTGAAGTTAGAAGATTATCAGATGTCTATGTCTTCTTCTTGCACAATAAAAGATAAAACTATGACATTCGGATTGGAGCTTTGGTCAAGAAATTCTACAATTGAAGACTGAACAAAGAAATTCAATACATTATAGTGTAATTAATGTCTATGTTGTGTAGTAATAGTGGTTCGATAATGAGTTACTGGCATTATTTTGATTTTAACCTCTAGTCCTTCAGTTTAATTATAGCAAGGAGAAAACACAAACTTTCTTTCTGTTATCAAAATTACTTTTATTGGATCTCTTTAAATCTAGACCATAAACTGTATGCATTTCTTTTATTCTAGATCATGAACTATTGACGTTGTTTTATTTTTTGTTACAACTAGCAAATGCATATAAGCAGCTAAACTCTTGCATATAGGAGTTATTAGTAAGAAAGAACATATAGGAGATATTAGTAAGAAGATAAGAAAATTGAGAAGAAAATTAAAAAGCTTATATCCGGAATATAAACAACTAAGTATTACAAAAACTGATAATAACAAATTAAATAAATTAATTAATACCATATCTAAAACAGAATATAAATACATTAAATACTTAAAGAAACAATGACTGATAACAATAACAAACATAGACAAAATAGACTAAACGCTAATATATTTGCAGGAGTTTGCCATAAATCTCTATTAGCACAAAGAAGAGTTATATTAGAATTACAATTACAAATAGACAGTCTAGAATATAAATACCAACATAATTTATGAATAAAGAAGAATTTGCATTAGAAGAAAAAACATATATAAATCCGGAAGGATTAAAGATAACAATAGTATTTTCTAATTTAGGAAGAAGATATAAAAAAATAGGAGATAATCTAAATTTAATGTTAGAAAAAGAAACGGTAAAATTAGAAGATAATTTAACTGCAATGGTTAGAATAACAAAAGAAAATGAAGAAATAGATAGGAAACGAGAAATTGAAAAAATACAACAACAGACTAAAGAAAAAATACAACGAATAGAAGAAGTAAAAAATACTAAAATAATAGAACTAGAAAAAAAATTAGAAATGCTAAAACAGTTATATGCAAATAAGCAAAAAGAAAAAGAAAAACGTAGAGAAGAAGAACAAGAGTTAAAATTGACAAATGAAATAGAAAAATTTAAATTACAATTAGAAGAAGAACAAGACAATCTACCAAAAATAAGCATAGACGAAATAAGTGAAGAAAGTGATAATGATAATGATCTAGGAGAAAACTATTCGGAAACAAGTGAAACATATACCGAACTAATAGAAAAAATGGAAAAAGCAAAAATAAATCCAGAAATAAATACAGGAGATATGAACAATGATGATAAACCAAGTACCTCAGGAATAAAGAATCCAAATGTCACGACCCGATTTCTCGGTCATGATGGCACCTACAACCCCCTGTAGGTGAACCAATCCCTGTAGCCCAGAACAGTTGGTAATGGGCTACTATCTAACAAATAAGAGAATAAGACGAATAAAATAGATAACAGGTATATAAATGTATACATATGTGGAAACTAAACCAAACCCCAAGACCTGGTATCATAGTACAGAGCCAAACTATATACATGGAGTGAAAACTGTTCAAAAGAATATATACAGATGTCTCTGAATGGTAATAGAGTACATAAAGCAAAAGATAAACTAAAGCTAAGCTCCGATCGCCAAGAGCTCACCCTCAGTCTGAAGTAGTCTCCAACAGATCTCCAAGCACGATTCACAACGGTCTAACGGCGATGGCCCACGCTAGGATCTGCACCCAAAGATGCAGGGGGTAGGGGTGAGCACCAAATGCGAAACATAAGGTACCTAGTAGGTATCATAGGCCGACTGGGCACATATAAGATAAAAGCGCAGTAATAGACAGAATAGAAGCAAGTAGTCACAGAAATCAACGAAAGGTACACAGGAACTAGCCCAGAGGGAAATCAACAGAACCACATGTGAGGCTAGCAAGCAGAATATACACACCAAAGGCATAGGTGAAAGTAAGAAATAACGCACCTGGGGTCCTTGCAATAACAGTGTATATAAAATAAGTTTACGAAATGGACGGTATACCGGTAACCTCAAGTGTAAGAAGAAGAGAGAAAGAATAATAATAGGCATGCTCAAGACATGAATCAAACTCAACTAATCATATCAACCTCAAATCCAGAAACTAACACTCTAGCAGTACCAATCTCATACTTATCCATAATAGAGAACCATTCTGTAAATAAATAGCAAAAGTCTACCTACAGTCCCTCGGCCGCCCATACAACCGAGGAACACAAACAAGTGAAAACAAACCCTCCGGCATCCCATACTACCGGAGCGTACAATCAGCAAACAGCAAACAAAGGTGGAACCTCGAACCATGAATGATATGATGCATGAAGATCTCAAGTGCCATAGTATCTCTGTATGTACCTCCTCCGGCGCCGATCCGGCCCAGCAGGTAGGTTCCATGGAAGGACTCTGCCCGTATACCTCTACTCCCCCGTATACCTCTCTTCCGGCACACGCAGCCCGTAGCCCTGGCCCGGATAGCAAGGTCCATGGAGGTCCCCGACCCATACCAAAACTCAGTATTCAGAACATGTATCAAGATAGAGACCCAGTCTCGATATTCAAGATAGAGACCCAGTCTCGAATATGCATGGCCCAGACCCTGTCCAGGACTAAAAAATAGTAGGAAAATATCTCAAACCCCAAGGGTGCCGCGTCGCCGGGTCTAAACAGTAAAAAGTGCATCTCAGGGTGCTCGGTCCAACCGAGGGCTAAAACATCATCTCAAGTAGTAAGAAAACTAACTAGCATCCGGCCCTGCCGAGCTCTGAGTGATAATCGTAAACTGATGATTTTAAACCACAAGGGAAATCAACCATTTCCAAATCATTTCCATCAAAAACGGGCCCCCCGGGCCATGCAAGGTTTAGAAAACAGTGTCAGTAGGCCCAAAGCCAAAACCACTGTAAAACATCGATAAAACCTCTTTTATGCATGGAAATGATATGCTCACACACAACAATAGCTGCTCAACAGCTTACAATCAACCTACCGACCCTGCACAGGCCCACAGCTACTCAGCAAGCATAACCAGCCTAGAAGGATAATTCTATGCCCGGGACTCGCGGACATTCCCAAAATCCCACCTTCTATGTTCCAGAGTCAACAAGGCCTCGCAGGACCACAAGGGTAAATAAAATATATCCGCAATACTACAAACAACGGAGGAATAAAAATAGGCGGACATGAATAAAGCGGTCAAGGTCTGTGGTACCAACCTAATAAACCAACCCAAGGATGCCCATTAATACAATTTTATTCTATATATGCGGAGTCTAGGGAAATTAAACTGTAACCTACCTGTCGTCCGACGACAAGCTGCTGGAACAACGATGTCCAAGCTTGAACCACTCCGAGAAAATCCAAAACTAAATCGAAATCGGATTCGGATTTGGGACGGAACAACTTGACGTCGATAATTGATTAAACACAAAATTATGTAAATCATGGGATAAGATACTAACCCACCCACCTAAAAATTATCATACACGTACGCAGCACTGTATAACATATTCAAATGGTGGAGTTTAATGAATAATTCACTAAGAGGTCACTTTGGCAAAAGGATTTATAAAAGGTAATGTATATTTAACACTTTGAGTTGGTACTTACCAACAGCTAAGCCCACTACGTGGCTCCTTAGCCCCTTTTGCTGTCCACTCCCACCACTTCCACGTGGAAGTGGTGGTGTCCCCAAAATAATTTTCATCCCGTTAAATAAATATTCGGGTATTGAATAAATTCGTGGTAAAATAAATATAGTATTTTAAATATACCATAATTATTAGAAAATCATTTCCAATAAAACCTACTATATTATAATAATAAATTTCAACATAACTAAATTTACTATCTCCGTTAAAGTATTACGGAGTATAAAAACTTTATAAAATAAATACATATACAATTATAACGTAACAAAATATTCTTCATAAACCTTTAAAATATTTGAAAAGGCAGTAATATTATAATTTTTACCAATTTCAACTTTTAAATAACGTATTTTCAAATATACGCACGATACTAATAAAGTTCTTAAGTTTAGGCTCGTAATTCGCCTACGCACGATTTTGATATTCAAAAATTCTCTAGGGATCCTTCCTTATATTTTATCACTATTTTAGAACTGAAATGGCATTTTAAAACGTGACGTCGAGGCTTAAATCGCGTTTAACCCGACCCGGTTCGCAACCCGGTTCGCAACCCGTTTTCTGCCAGACAGTCCGCGGTAAAACAGTCATAACTCTTTACTCCGAGATCAGTTGGACGTGAGGTTTTGTGCGTTGGAAACTAGACTCGTAGACCTTCGATTTGGTATTTCGGGGGACTTCTAACTCTTTATATATTGAGAGAAAAGCTCTGACACATTTGATCCAAAGTTCAGAAAATTTTGTTAAAGGTCTTACTATATCTTTTGTCGATTTGCTTGACTTCAAAACTTAAACGTGGAAATGACCGGAAGGGTCATTACATCATCCACTACTAAAAAGGGCTTTCGTCCTCGAAAGTCAAGGTCAAGGGAGTACCTGAAGTCTAAAATAGCTGCGGATACTGATCCCGCATATCTCTCTCGGTCTCCCAGGTAGCCTCCTCGACTTGACGGTGCCTCCACTGAACCTTAACAACCGGGATCTCTCGAGACCTCAATCTACTGACATCTCTGGCCAAAATAGCTGCCTGCTCCTCAACAAAGGCTAAA